>JAJJBR010001718.1:0-14559 GCA_022817965.1 Solanum lycopersicoides
ATAGTAAGTATTGATATAGAAGAAATAATAAAGAAGAAGATTCTTCTAATTCAGAAGGAAGAATTAATTAATGAAATAGGAATAGAAAATTTAAATATAGATGATTTAAAATTAATTTTATGAATAATATAATAGAATGTGAACATAATTTTGAAAAAGACACAGGACTAGATAGTAACCCATGTAATTGGTGTAAATGGTATCCAAGTAAATATAAAAGAGCTAAATGTAACAAATGTTTTTAGAAGGATGTATAAGTGATAGAAACACAGTTAGGAATAATAATTCAAAAAGGAAAGAAATAAATACAAATGAATCTTTAATAAATTTAAAAGTATTAGTTAGAGGCAAAAGTTAAAGAATTAGAAGAAAGAATAGTAAGGTTAGAAAAAGGGAAAAATATTGAACAAGAAATACCATTAGATAATCAAGAATTAATGAATGAAGAATCTAATACTTAATATGTAATCAAGATAAAAATATAAATACTGTCAAAATTTAGCAAGACTACAAATAGGAAAATATGAATAGAAACTTTAGCTTAATAGATTCAGGATGTACAAAAAGTATCCTAAATAAGAAAATAGTACCACCAGAATTAATAAAAACGTTAGAAAAACCACTTGCAGCTATGCAAATGGATGGAACACATAACATATATAAATATTATATAGATAAAGCACAAGTTAGTTTTTTAAATACTTGTTCAGAATTTTATAAACCTACCTATAAAATGGACAAAATATGGGTAAGAGACTTAGATATAAGAGTAGATTTCGTTTTAGGACTTGACTTCATACTATATAATAAAGGAGGAACTTTAATAACTAGTGATGGAATATTTTTTATGAAAAACATTACTTATACTTCAGTATTAACTAATAAAATTAATACTCAAATAAGACATAAAGAAAAATGTTGTGAGAATTGTGAAAATAATATAAAATATAGTAAAACAGGATGTAATATATTATATGAAGATATACTAGAACTAGATGAAGAAGATATAGTTAATAAAAACTATGTTTTAATAGAAATGGAAACAGAATTATATAATTTTAAAACAGGAATTAAAACAATAGGACAAATAAGAAATCAACAAGATTTAGATAATATAGTAAAAATTTTAGATCAAATTGAAATAATAGGAGAAAAACCTTTAAAACATTGGGAAAATAATCAAATAGTATGTAAATTAGATATAATAAACCCAGAATATATAATAAAAGCTTCAATAGAAGCTACTAATCAAGATTTAGAAGATTTTAGAATACAAATTAAAGAATTATTAGAATTAGGAGTAATAAGAAGATCTACTTCAAAACATAGATCAGCAGCTTTTATGGTAAGAAATCATAGTGAAATAGTTAGAGGAAAAGCTAGAATGGTCATAAATTATAAAAGATTAAATGATAACACTAGAACAGACGGATATAAATTACCAGATAAAACAGAGTTAATAAATAGAATTCAAGGAAAAACAATTTTTAGTAAATTCGATTGTAAGTCAGGATATTGGCAAATAAAAATGCATCCAGATAGTATAGAATGGACAGCATTTACCTGTCCTGAAGGACATTTTGAATGGTTAGTTATGCCATTTGGATTAAAAACAGCACCTCCAATATTTCAAAGAAAAATGGATCAAATATTTGGAGAATATAAAAGATTTGTTTTAGTATATGTAGATGATATTTTAGTATTTAGTAAAGATATAAAAGAACATTTAGGACATTTACAAACAGTTTTTAGATTATTTGTTAATAATGGAATAATAATTAGTAAAAAGAAAAGAATTATGTAAAAATTATATAAATTTCTTAGGAATTACTTTAGGAGAAGGAAAAGTTAAACTACAACCTCATATAGCTAAAAAAGCTTTAGATATGCCAGACAAATTAAATACATTAAAAGAGTTACAAAAATTTTTAGGAATAATTAATTATGCAAGACCATTTATTAAAGATTTAGGTAAAATAGCAGGACCATTATATTCTAAAACAGGCTCTAAAGGGCAAAGAAATTTCAATATAGAAGATATAAAATTAGTACAACAAATAAAAGAAAAAATAAAAAATATACCTGATCTTAATATGCCATTAGAATCAGACTATTTAATAATAGAGACAGATGGAAGTTTTGATGGATGGGCGCAGTATTAAAATCAAAACCACATAAATATAGTTCTAAACAAGAAGAAAAAACTTGTGCTTATCAAAGTGGAAAATTTAAAGAAAAAGGAAATAAAGCTAGTATAGATGTAGAAATTTTAGATGTTATATATGGTCTAAATAGTTTTAGAATTTATCTTTTAAATAAACCAGAAATTTTAATAAGAACTGATTGTGAAGCAATAGTAAAATTTCATCAGAAAATAAATGACAAAACAAGTAGTAGAAGAAGATGGTTAAATTTTTTAGATACTATATCAATTTATAATTATATAATTTTTGAACATATTAAAGGAAATGATAATAAAATTGCAGATCAATTAAGTAGATTATTAATCAAAGTTTAATTTTACATTTTCAGAATGAGACCATCTTTTCCAGACAAGGGCAAAGGAGTTCAACCTCCATCCCCAGATTATTCAGACTTATACAAACAGACAGTATTATCTAATTTAAATTTCAGACCTTTAAGTAAAATAGATGATAATAGAATAGAAAGAATGCAATTTGGACAACATAATTTAATAGCATATGAATCATCTAATTTAACTTTTAGAAGTTTACCTATATACCAGATAGATAAACAACAGAAATGTTTAATAGATAATATATGGATAGCTCATAATAAGAAAGACACTAAATATATAATTGCAGTTTTAAATGCTTTAGGATTCTACTTTAATAGTAAAAATAAAGAAAATAAATTTAAATATTATGTTGTTATTCATGGTAGAATAAATGGAATTTTTCAGACTTGGATAGAAGTTTTAGATTCTATAAAAGGTTTTTCTAAACCTCTTTTTAAAGGTTTTAATGATTTTACTGAAGCACTAGACTATGCTAGGGGAGTATTAGGCCCAAACTACTATATCTCTCCCTCTCTTAAACAAAATCCAGACAAAATACCTCAATACCATATTCAGAAAGACACAGATAAAATTATATTTTGCGATCATTGTTCTTCAATGACCGAAGCCTTCAAGAGACTAAATCATAAGAATGAATTATTAGCTCAAGAAAATCTCCAGTTGAACGACAAAATTACAAAGATGGAAAATGATATGAAGACAAAAGACAACCAGATCAACATACAGGGTTTTCCATCCCCACTAAAAATGGATGAGACGGGTGTACATTCCCCTCTGAATGTAAATAGATCCACTGTATCGGATAAAGATACAGCTAGTCCGGTTCAAACGGTAGCCGGTAAAGACTTATCAAATCCGTTAATGGATGTCACTTTGCCAAAAAGTGAAAACGAAGAAGGATCATCCTCAAGAAGACGTTTACCCCTTTCTTTTAATCAGCTCCTTAGACAAAAAACTAAAAAAGTCCAAAAAAATAAAGACTTAGAATCCATAATAGCCCAAACTGTAGAAAAATTATTTAAAGCACAACAAGAAAAAGACAAACATATAAATCCTAGCCCAATACAAAGCCCAAAACAAAATTCAGTTTTAAGTCCAAATACTTCAGATAATTTTTCAGACTCTTCTCAATTCGCTCAAGACCCAAACGATGATGACTCGGGTATGAGTTTTGATTCAATTGCTTTACACAACTTAGATACATAAAAAAAAAAAAAAATATATATATATATATATATATATATATATATATATATATATATATATATATATATATATATATTGTGTAATAATAATATTGTATTACTTTCAAAGAGGAATGCCTCTTTAGTCAACAATGTGAGTCCCACTTTACTCACTACCACACATGTGTGAAAAAACTGTTGGAACGCGTCTTTACTTTATTTTAAATAGATAGGCACTAAGTTAGAGATAAGGATAAGATGCAGCAATAAATCAGATAACGGACAGATAATAATGCAAAAGAAAGAATCATTTCACGTGTGATGGGCCCAATGCGCACCCGGCGGAAAAGATGAGATTCTTTTTCATTTTGAAGTCCGGAGTTTGAAGTCCATAATTGTGTATATAAAGAAGACATTAGCAGAAGAAGAAGATAGAGCGAAAAAAAAATCAACAACCAGCACAACCCAAAGATTTCCAAAAAATCTTTCCTCTTCATAAGTATTAAAAAATAAAAATATTTTAAGACCTTAGTTCTTTGTTTGAAGTTTGGTTTTTAAAGATTTTGTAAAGTTCTTGTGAAAGTCGTTCGGGTTTTCCGAAAGGGAAACTTCACTCTGTTATAATAATGTAAGTTTTCATATTTATGTTTCTAGTTAACTTCCCATATATGTAAATTATTTAGTTTCAAATATTTATGATATGTTAATATTTTGTATATGAATTTATGAATTCTATGAATCTATGTTATATTTATGAATCTATGTTACTTAGTATATGGTTATTTTCTTAGCCTCTTAAAAGTATCGATGGATTAACCTGTAAATTCCAAGGAAATTGTTAGGTCAGTTTGAATGTTCTTAAATGAACGATGAATGACCAAATCCGGGGTGTGGTTAAAGAAGATTTCTTTTAAGAACAAAAGCTAAGGGAAAGAGATGAACTGTAATAATAGATTCATGAATATACATAGTCCATAAAAAAAAAAAAAAAAAAAAAAAAGGGAAGAAAAACTAGAAACTAAAATGATATTTACTTATTAGAACAAAAGAGTGAAGGAGTACTGAGTAGGATTTTACAACTTATAAGTTTAACGAAAAAATTTTTTATTGAAATATTTATTGAAATACCCCCCTCCTTCCATTTGAAATAATTTTTTACCTAAATCTTGATCAAATGCATTTCCACTAATTGTACAATAATAGAAATAATCATTTAAAAATTTCTTTATTAACCAATTACTTATACTTAATTGTTCTAGTTTTATTACTGCATTCCTTTGTAAAGCTACTAATCCACTATTTGGGTCTTCTCCTGTTATTAAAGTATGTATTTTATTTGTAAAATTATATGGATTTGGTCCTAAAGATACTAAATACTGAAATTCTGATGGGAATTCTACTTTATAAGCTTCCCATAAAGCTTTGGTTGATTCTCCTAAAAATGTTTCTAAGTATTTATACATTGTTTCTGCATCAGTTTCTGTATAATTTTTTATAAAATCTGCTACTACTATTCCTTTCCATAAATCTATTACTGAATTCCATCTTTGTGGATCATGTGCAGCTATATTTAGAATTTTTCCTTTACTTCCTCCTTCTTGGAGTATTATTGGTTCTTCTATAGGCATTCTTTTTCCCATAGGTTTAATTTCTGTTGTAGGAACATCTCCTTGTCTATATACTCTTCTACGTGGTATATTTCCTGTACTATTATCTGCAGTATAACCTTGTTCATTTGTCCTTTGAAATGGACTACTAGAACTTGTTGTTTCCATTAATTCTTTTTGACTAAATATAGATTCTAATTCTGAATTCTCACTATCATTTTCTTGTATTTCATTCATTATATTATCTATTTTTTCGGATTTTTCTTTTAGACTTTTTTCTAATCTATAACCCTTATTATCTGTTCTTTGTTCACATATTTTAAAATGAGATATTACTTGTTCTAAATTTAAATCTTTTAATTTACATCCTTTACAAGTAAATAATTTATTTCTATTAGTTTTACATATTTCTTTTGCTTTTTCTATAGCTAATTCTACTGCATAATCTTCTTCTAATATTACTTCTATATTCATTCCCGTTAAAGGCATTTCTTCTACAATACTTTCTTCGTCAATGTCTTTTTGAGCTTCATAATTATAGTCTGTAAATCTAATTGAAGGTTCTCCTTTAGAATTTGTATATATTAAATGATTGTCTGGTCTTAAAACTTCTTTTTCTTTAAAGTCACCTAATTTCCATTCTAAACCTGCATATTCTTCCGGATTTATTTTTATAGGTTTTATTAATTTTATTCCTTTATTTCCCATTACTTCTACTACATCTTTTATTTGTAATCTAAATCTAGTATTACTACTGTCTGTCATTTTTCCTAAAAATCCTACACACATTAATAAATTTTTTCCACTATGCATTTCTTCATATCCTTTAGTTTGTATTCCTATTCTAATGTGATTTCCAAATTCATTTAAATTCATCATAAAATCTGGGCTTATATAAAATATTCCTCCATTATTAGTCATATCTACTTCTGTTAATCCAATAATTGCCTTTTTTATGTCTGACCATCTTTTGTCATATATTGTAATTAGTGTTTTGGTTCCTAAATTTTTTCTAGTTAATCCTTTTATTCCTATAACTATTAATCCCATATGCATTAAATCTTTTTTAACATATTTTATTTCTTTTACAGATTCTTCATTTACAAGGGGCAAGGATACAGAGTTTTTTCCTAATACTGATAATTGTTCTTCTCTGTAATGTCTATATAATTGGGATTTTGAATTTGTATTATATAAAACTTTTGGATTTAATAAATTTAATTGATTTTGTTGGAATATTTGTATATCTTTATCTGTATCTATTATTTCATCTAATTGTTGATTATTATCTTCTTTTGTCTTTCTATTTAGTATTCTTGAGATAAAATTATTACTTATTTTATTCTGGGTGTAACTAGGTCCTGGTCTTTCTGGTCTTTTATCTCTTGATCTAGTTGGAAAAATGTCCATTTTTTCTGTTTTTTAATTATTTTTTCTGTTTGAGGAGTAATTTCTATCTTATTTAGCTTTTCTATTAATTCTTCTACTCCGGTTGTAATATTTTTACCTTCTGATTTTTCTTTTTTATCTATCTTATTATGTAATTGTAATAAAAGTGATATTATTATATTATTCTGTTTTATGATTATTTGATCTGATTTTGAAGGTGCATTAAATTCTTTATAATCTAATGGAAGGGTTGTTCTCTTTTCTATTAATGTTATTGCTTCTTTAAATGTTTCTGTTTCTATCAGATCTATCATGAAAGAACTATATCTTTTATTGATGCTAATTCTGTCTTTATTTCTTGTAATTTTAGAACTAAACTATTATTAACTTCTTCTCTTAATCTATTATTTAATCTTTTATTTACTTCTATTCCTTGTTCTTTTAAATAATCTAAATTTTCTTCTATCTTATTAAAAATTAGTTTTTGTCTATTTTGATATTCTTCTTGTTCACTTAATATTTTTATAATTTTATTATTATTTTCTTTAATTTTTTCACTAAGGTTTATTATTAAATCTATTAAAGTATTATATTGAGGATCTTCTGTATGTAGACTATGATCTCCACTATCAAAATTACACTTAATAATACTTTCTCCTTTTAATCTTTTAAATCTTTTTTCTATAGTTATTTGTAGATCTAAATATTCTAAACTTTTTAATGAAGCTATTTTTACTAGTAATATTTTATCCTAAAGTAGTTGGTTTATAATATTTATTAAAAAATTCTATTCTTTTATTATATCTATTTATACTTTCACTAATTCCTTGTAATTCCCACTTTAAAGCGTTTATATATTCGTTATTATTTACGTTATATTCAAAATAAAAGTTTCTTGGTTTAAAAAACTCGTTTTCGTATATATATATATATATGCTTCTATTGCTTTTTCTGCTTTTTGTAGTCTTTCTTTTTCCTTTTTATCTCTATATAATAGCCAATAATTAAATCTTATACTTTTTGCAAAAGGAAGATTTCTCATAAAATAATTTTAATTTGAATTTTTCTAGATATAAAATGTCTTACTAATTTCTTTTCTAATATTTTAGCTAAGAAAAATATATAATCTAATTTATTACTAATTTCTTTTTTAGAACTTATTGAACTTGTTGTTTTTAAATCTCTTAATAATCTATCTGATTTAATAATTCTCTTTTAACCTTTTTATATTCTTTAGTATTTTTATAGGGTCTTCTCATATATTATCCTACAGAATTATAATAATAAGGACTATTTTTAATAATTTTAATTATATTAATTACTTCCGTTTCTTCAAAATTTATTAGATCTAATTCATTACGTATTTGATTTTGATTATGTCTAATAATTTCTCTAAGATTATCTAAAGGATCTTTATAGGTATAGGTTAAAGATAGTCTTATTTCTAAAGTAATAAGATGTCTTTCTAAAGATTTTTTATATAATCTAACTGTCTTTAGATGTTGTCTATTATAAAATAGGGTTTTATGACAAGCAAAAGTCTTTTTAGAGTAATAATCTTTTTTCATATAATGTTTTTGGTCTAATCAAGATCACTCGCTCTGATACCAAATGGAAGGAGGGGGGTATTTCAATAAATATTTCAATAAAAAAATTTTCGTTAAACTTATAAGTTGTAAAATCCTACTCAGTACTCCTTCAAATTTTTTCTTTTTATATTGAGTTTTATCATAATTTTGAGTTGTATATATTATATCTTTACAGAAATTCATTTCATTTTGTTTTAATTGTTTTTGTATTTGTAAATTAGTACATTTTTCTTGTAATGATACCAAATTATTTAGTTTCAAATATTTATGATATGTTAATATTTTGTATATGAATTTATGAATTCTATGAATCTATGTTATATTTATGAATCTATGTTACTTAGTATATGGTTATTTTCTTAGCCTCTTAAAAGTATCGATGGATTAACCTGTAAATTCCTAGGAAATTGTTAGGTCAGTTTGAATGTTCTTAAATGAACGATGAATGACCAAATCCGGGGTGTGGTTAAAGAAGATTTCTTTTAAGAACAAAAGCTAAGGGAAAGAGATGAACTGTAATAATAGATTCATGAATATACATAGTCCATAAAAAAAAAAAAAAAAAAAAAAAGGAAGAAAAACTAGAAACTAAAATGATATTTACTTATTAGAACAAAAGAGTGAAGGAGTACTGAGTAGGATTTTACAACTTATAAGTTTAACGGAAAAAAAAATTTTTATTGAAATATTTATTGAAATACCCCCCTCCTTCCATTTGGTATCAGAGCGAGTGATCTTGATTAGACCAAAAACATTATATGAAAAAAGATTATTACTCTAAAAAGACTTTTGCTTGTCATAAAACCCTATTTTATAATAGACAACATCTAAAGACAGTTAGATTATATAAAAAATCTTTAGAAAGACATCTTATTACTTTAGAAATAAGACTATCTTTAACCTATACCTATAAAGATCCTTTAGATAATCTTAGAGAAATTATTAGACATAATCAAAATCAAATACGTAATGAATTAGATCTAATAAATTTTGAAGAAACGGAAGTAATTAATATAATTAAAATTATTAAAAATAGTCCTTATTATTATAATTCTGTAGGATAATATATGAGAAGACCCTATAAAAATACTAAAGAATATAAAAAGGTTAAAAGAGAATTATTAAATTTATATTTAGAATCAGATAGATTATTAAGAGATTTAAAAACAACAAGTTCAATAAGTTCTAAAAAAGAAATTAGTAATAAATTAGATTATATATTTTTCTTAGCTAAAATATTAGAAAAGAAATTAGTAAGACATTTTATATCTAGAAAAATTCAAATTAAAATTATTTTATGAGAAATCTTCCTTTTGCAAAAAGTATAAGATTTAATTATTGGCTATTATATAGAGATAAAAAGGAAAAAGAAAGACTACAAAAAGCAGAAAAAGCAATAGAAGCATATATATATATATACGAAAACGAGTTTTTTAAACCAAGAAACTTTTATTTTGAATATAACGTAAATAATAACGAATATATAAACGCTTTAAAGTGGGAATTACAAGGAATTAGTGAAAGTATAAATAGATATAATAAAAGAATAGAATTTTTTAATAAATATTATAAACCAACTACTTTAGGATAAAATATTACTAGTAAAAATAGCTTCATTAAAAAGTTTAGAATATTTAGATCTACAAATAACTATAGAAAAAAGATTTAAAAGATTAAAAGGAGAAAGTATTATTAAGTGTAATTTTGATAGTGGAGATCATAGTCTACATACAGAAGATCCTCAATATAATACTTTAATAGATTTAATAATAAACCTTAGTGAAAAAATTAAAGAAAATAATAATAAAATTATAAAAATATTAAGTGAACAAGAAGAATATCAAAATAGACAAAAACTAATTTTTAATAAGATAGAAGAAAATTTAGATTATTTAAAAGAACAAGGAATAGAAGTAAATAAAAGATTAAATAATAGATTAAGAGAAGAAGTTAATAATAGTTTAGTTCTAAAATTACAAGAAATAAAGACAGAATTATCATCAATAAAAGATATAGTTCTTTCATGATAGATCTGATAGAAACAGAAACATTTAAAGAAGCAATAACATTAATAGAAAAGAGAACAACCCTTCCATTAGATTATAAAGAATTTAATGCACCTTCAAAATCAGATCAAATAATCATAAAACAGAATAATATAATAATATCACTTTTATTACAATTACATAATAAGATAGATAAAAAAGAAAAATCAGAAGGTAAAAATATTACAACCGGAGTAGAAGAATTAATAGAAAAGCTAAATAAGATAGAAATTACTCCTCAAACAGAAAAAATAATTAAAAAACAGAAAAAATGGACATTTTTCCAACTAGATCAAGAGATAAAAGACCAGAAAGACCAGGACCTAGTTACACCCAGAATAAAATAAGTAATAATTTTATCTCAAGAATACTAAATAGAAAGACAAAAGAAGATAATAATCAACAATTAGATGAAATAATAGATACAGATAAAGATATACAAATATTCCAACAAAATCAATTAAATTTATTAAATCCAAAAGTTTTATATAATACAAATTCAAAATCCCAATTATATAGACATTACAGAGAAGAACAATTATCAGTATTAGGAAAAAACTCTGTATCCTTGCCTCTTGTAAATGAAGAATCTGTAAAAGAAATGAAATATGTTAAAAAAGATTTAATGCATATGGGATTAATAGTTATAGGAATTAAAGGATTAACTAGAAAAAATTTAGGAACCAAAACCTAATTACAATATATGACAAAAGATGGTCAGACATAAAAAAGGCAATTATTGGATTAACAGAAGTAGATATGACTAATAATGGAGGAATATTTTATATAAGCCCAGATTTTATGATGAATTTAAATGAATTTGGAAATCATTAGAATAGGAATACAAACTAAAGGATATGAAGAAATGCATAGTGGAAAAAATTTATTAATGTGTGTAGGATTTTTAGGAAAAATGACAGACAGTAGGAATACTAGATTTAGATTACAAATAAAAGATGTAGTAGAAGTAATGGGAAATAAAGGAATAAAATTAATAAAACCTATAAAAATAAATCCTGAAGAATATGCAGGTTTAGAATGGAAATTAGGTGACTTTAAAGAAAAAGAAGCGTTAAGACCAGACAATCATTTAATATATACAAATTCTAAAGGAGAACCTTCAATTAGATTTACAGACTATAATTATGAAGCTCAAAAAGACATTGAAGAAGAAAGTATTGTAGAAGAAATGCCTTTAACGGGAATGAATATAGAAGTAATATTAGAAGAAGATTATGCAGTAGATTTAGCTATAGAAAAAGCAAAAGAAATATGTAAAAATAATAGAAATAGATTATTTACTTGTAAAGGATGTAAATTAAAAGATTTGAATTTAGAACAAGTAATATCTCATTTTAAAATATGTGAACAAAGAACAGATAATAAGGGTTATAGATTAGAAAAAAGTCTACAAGAAAAATCCGAAAAAATAGATAATATAATAAATGAAATACAAGAAAATGATAGTGAGATATCAGAATTAGAATCTATATTCAGTCAAAAAGAATTAATGGAAACAGCAAGTTCTAGTAGTCCATTTCAAAGGACAAATGAACAAGGTTATACTGCAGATAATAGTACAGGAAATATACCACGTAGAAGAGTATATAGACAAGGAGATGTTCCCACAACAGAAATTAAACCTATGGGAAAAAGAATGCCTATAGAAGAACCAATAATACTCCAAGAAGGAGGAAGTAAAGGAAAAATTCTAAATATAGCTGCACATGATCCACAAAGATGGAATTCAGTAATAGATTTATGGAAAGGAATAGTAGTAGCAGATTTTATAAAAAATTATACAGAAACTGATGCAGAAACAATGTATAAATACTTAGAAACATTTTTAGGAGAATCAACCAAAGCTTTATGGGAAGCTTATAAAGTAGAATTCCCATCAGAATTTCAGTATTTAGTATCTTTAGGACCAAATCCATATAATTTTACAAATAAAATACATACTTTAATAACAGGAGAAGACCCAAATAGTGGATTAGTAGCTTTACAAAGGAATGCAGTAATAAAACTAGAACAATTAAGTATAAGTAATTGGTATTATATAAAGAAATTTTTAAATGATTATTTCTATTATTGTACAATTAGTGGAAATGCATTTGATCAAGATTTAGGTAAAAAATTATTTAATAAATTACCTGGAGCCTTAGGAAGAGAAATAGAAGATAGATGGACCAAAAGAGATGGAGTAGCCCAAAATCCTCAAGCAAAATGGTCAATAGGACATAGAATACAACATATAATGGAAATATTACAAGAAAAATGTACTAATTTACAAATACAAAAACAATTAAAACAAAATGAAATGAATTTCTGTAAAGATATAATATATACAACTCAAAATTATGATAAAACTCAATATAAAAAGAAAAATATAAAAAATACAATCCACAATATAATAGGAAATATAATAAAAAAGGATATTTTCTTAGGAAATCTTCAGCTAGAAAACCATATTTAAATAGGATAGACATGTTAGAAAATATAGAACAGATAGAAATTATAAAAACAAGTTAGAATGTTTTACATGTGGAAGTATAGAACATTTAGCAAATACTTGTCCTAAAAGATATAATGCAAAGACTAGAAATGCTCAATTAGTAGAAGAATTTAACGAAGCATTATTAAATGTAGATGAATATATGTCAGATAATGAAAGTATTTACTCTATAGTAAGTATTGATATAGAAGAAAATAATAAAGAAGAAGATTCTTCTAATTCAGAAGGAGAAGAATTAATTAATGAAATAGGAATAGAAAATTTAAATATAGATGATTTAAAAATTAATTTTATGAATATAAATATAATAGAATGTGAACATAATTTTGAAAAAGACACAGGACTAGATAGTAACCCATGTAATTGGTGTAAATGGTATCCAAGTAAATATAAAAGAGCTAAATGTAACAAATGTTTTTTAGAAGGATGTATAAGTTGTATAGAAACACAGTTAGGAATAATAATTCAAAAAAGGAAAGAAATAAATACAAATGAATCTTTAATAAATTTAAAAGTATAGTATTAGAGGCAAAAGTTAAAGAATTAGAAGAAAGAATAGTAAGGTTAGAAAAAGGAAAAATATTGAACAAGAATACCATTAGATAATCAAGAATTAATGAATGAAGAATCTAATACTTTAATATGTAATCAAGATAAAAATATAAATACTGTCAAAATATTAGCAAGACTACAAATAGGAAAATATGAAATAGAAACTTTAGCTTTAATAGATTCAGGATGTACAAAAAGTATTTTAAATAAGAAAATAGTACCACCAGAATTAATAAAAACGTTAGAAAAACCACTTGCAGCTATGCAAATGGATGGAACACATAACATATATAAATATTATATAGATAAAGCACAAGTTAGTTTTTTAAATACTTGTTCAGAATTTTATAAACCTACCTATAAAATGGACAAAATATGGGTAAGAGACTTAGATATAAGAGTAGATTTCGTTTTAGGACTTGACTTCATACTATATAATAAAGGAGGAACTTTAATAACTAGTGATGGAATATTTTTTATGAAAAACATTACTTATACTTCAGTATTAACTAATAAAATTAATACTCAAATAAGACATAAAAAAAATGTTGTGAGAATTGTGAAAATAATATAAAATGTAGTAAAACAGGATGTAATATATTATATGAAGATATATAGAATAGATGAAGAAGATATAGTTAAAAAAACTATGTTTTAATAGAAATGGAAACAGAATTATATAATTTTAAAACAGGAATTAAAACAATAGGACAAATAAGAAATCAACAAGATTTAGATAATATAGTAAAAATTTTAGATCAAATTGAAATAATAGGAGAAAAACCTTTAAAACATTGGGAAAATAATCAAATAGTATGTAAATTAGATATAATAAACCCAGAATATATAATAAAAACAGCTTCAATAGAAGCTACTAATCAAGATTTAGAAGATTTTAGAATACAAATTAAAGAATTATTAGAATTAGGAGTAATAAGAAGATCTACTTCAAAACATAGATCAGCAGCTTTTATGGTAAGAAATCATAGTGAAATAATTAGAGGAAAAGCTAGAATGGTCATAAATTATAAAAGATTAAATGATAACACTAGAACAGACGGATATAAATTACCAGATAAAACAGAGTTAATAAATAGAATTCAAGGAAAAACAATTTTTAGTAAATTCGATTGTAAGTC
>JAJJBR010001719.1:0-18386 GCA_022817965.1 Solanum lycopersicoides
TTTTATATTCGGAGGAAAAGGCGAGTAGATAAATATATGCCAAATAAGCTCATCAATGAAGTTAAAGGAAGAGGCTAAATGAACAATGGTTTCTGTTTGCCCCTCTGCTTCATTTAGGAATACTAATAAATGAACTGTAGTTGCAATAGTTCGCCTCATAATATAGTACTGTGTGGATGATAAGTTGTAATATATGAGGTGATTTACTTATTGGCCTTGCAGGGATTCATTTTTTTGGTCGCGTTTTTCTTTCTCTTTGTTTGCGAACCAAGTAGGAAATAAATTTGGACTAAATTTTTTTGATGGGGAGGCAAAATGCAGAATTTGGTATTATCTGCATGGTTAGCAGTAGATTGCCTGAGATCTAAGGCTCCTATAAGTTACATATTTCGTATCATTGAGTTGCTTGAATTTCTTTTGAGCCAATGGGTTATCTGTGAATGAGAGTTCTGCGCTGAATGCTTGTTGGATGACTATTTCAGTTTGTGCAGTTTTTCTTTTTCCATGCTTGACATTTATCTTTCCTGAAATGTGATTTAACAGTTCAATTTAAGTCAAGTAATGGCCTTCTATTTTACTTTGGTTATTTGGTCTCAGAGAGAACGAGCAGCTTTCGAAGTATGGTGACACCAAGACAGCGCGTAGCATAATGTTGATAGAGCTGAAGAAGTTGATTGAAGCAAATCCTCTTTTCCGTGAAAAGCTTGTCTTCCCGACTCTGAGGTCTTCAAGATTGCGTACATTAATCAATCAAAGGTGAAGAATCTCTCTGATACTAATCTGTCAAGAAGGATAGTATCAGTTCTTATATTTGTTGCCCATTTCTTTATTTTCTTTACGCAAAACAGAAAAAGAAGATATTTTAGTGCTGACTGCTCGGTTAATGTACTGGCATTTGTGAACTTTGTATTGGCTCTATTGGCTTTACAGCTCCTTTCCTCGACAGAGGAATGAGCGGTAATTTGTGCATAATTGAGTCAACAAACATGCATGTGGGATCTCATTGGTCTTGACTTTCACTTCTTGTTTCCTGTTAACAAGAAAATTGTCAATTACCTTGTTACTTTTTTGGCTTTCGAGTTCCTTGATTCTGAAGTACAATGAGCGGAAGTGAGTGCCAGTTTATAAAATGGTCTGTTTTCATATAACTTGACTTAGTTCATAGATTGCAAGATAACCTAGATGTGCTGTCTTCTCACATGTGTACTTCTTGTGATTAATACCTTTGATGCATTTGTCTAAAGATTAACTGTATACTTAGAATAGAACATGATGCTGTTTATGTTGGAAGTTGAACTTGGAATCGTGTCTTTTGATTTGATCTTTCAATTTGGCATTTTCTGCAGTCTCAACTGGCAGCACCAGCTTTGCAAGAACCCAAGGCCAAACCCTGACATTAAGACACTGTTCACAGATCATACATGCACTCCTCCAAATGGGGCTGTTGCACCTACACCCGTTAATCTTCCTCCTGCAGCGATTGCAAAACCTGCCGCTTTTACAGCACTTGGTGCACATGGGGTATGATTCTTTGTGGTTACTCTTGTTATGATACTTTTGGTGATTTGACTTATTTATTACTTAATGACCAGTGACCACGTCGTTGCTTGTCTCACTCTGTCAAATCATGTATTTTAATTTGTTGCTTGTAGCCCTTTCCACCTGCAGCAGCAGCTGCTGCAAATGCTAATGCTTTAGCAGGTTGGATGGCAAACGCCGCTGCTTCTTCATCTGTCCAAGCTGCTGTTGTGACAGCATCATCCCTGCCTGTTCCACCAAATCAAGGTGAGTTTTAATTAGTTTCTTCGAATGAATAGGGGCATGGCTTCTGACTGTGGACACCATCGATTATGCTTCAAACATTTGTTAAAACTTAAAAAGAACAACTCATATTTTGAGAGGTCAAAGAATTCCATGAACTTACTGTGTAATTATATTGGCAAATTTCTCAATATTTATTGGAGAATGCGTGTAAAATATTCTGGTAAAGAAGCACCAAATAAGTAGGCTGGAAGAAAGAATACTAATTCTTGTTTTCACCTACTTTATAAAAACAGAGAATAGTAGCTCTTGTTTACTTGAGGATCAAAATGCCTCATCAATAATCTGCTACCATTAAATAGCATCCAAAATTGATGTATTTGAGAACAAGATTGCTCGCCTTCTGAATAAATAGCTCTAGATCTTGCAAATTATAACTTTGAATACTTTGGGTTAGTTGGCTTGGACATGAAGCAGTCAAGCAGACAATTGACACCATTATGAGTATTTGGTCCAGAGATGATATTCTCCACTTCTATTGACTATGTTTCTCTCTTGAACAGTTTCAATTTTGAAGCGCCCCCTCACACCTCCAGCTACATTAGGTATGCTTGACTATCAGAGTGCTGATCATGAGCAATTAATGAAACGTTTACGACCTGCACAGTCTGTTGAGGAGGTATTGCGGAAGATGAATCTTTCTTAAATGATACATTTTCTTTTTTCTTTCCTCCTGCAGAATTTACCCAAAATTATTATCATATCAGATCATATCGAATTCATGAAATGTGTTTTATCTTTCTTGCCTTTCAGGTTACGTATCCTACAGTTCGTCAGCAAGCTTCTTGGTCCCTTGATGACTTACCAAGGACCGTAGCTTTTACTTTACCTCAAGGATCCTCAGTCACTAGCATGGACTTTCATCCTTCTCATCATACATATCTGCTCGGTATATTACTGTTTAAGATCTTCTGTCCATGTATCCTATTGTTGCTCTGTCCTCGTGCCTATTCCGCTTGGACCAGCAGTAATAGAAGAGTCATAACTGTTAAGATATCTTCTTCCTCTTAACTTTGGAGTGTGCTGAACAGTTGGATCCACCAATGGTGAAATAACGCTCTGGGAAGTAGCGACACGAGAGAAGTTGGTTGCGAAGGCATTTAAAATATGGGATGTTCAAGCATGTACTCTGACATTTCAGGTTAATCAATACTAAATTCTTTTAAAATTAATTCTCTGGAAGTGAAAGCAAACATTCAATTTTGGATTTTTAATTTGTTTCTTCAATATGGTTGCCTCTGGCATGTAGTTGTAAGTTCAAATAAAGTCTTCAGTTGTATAATTTGAGAGTTTAGTCTCTTCACAAATATGTAGTTCTGTGGGTGAGTATCTGGTTTGTTGTTTTTAAGATTTCTCAAATGTCAGTTTAGCATACTGTTTTTCTCTCCTGACAATTGAGAGTTTCCACAGGCTTCTGCTTCCAAAGATGCACCATTTTCTGTAAGCCGTGTTGCATGGAGTCCAGATGGGACCTTCGTTGGTGTGTGTCTTTCTTTAATTTTGTTATTATACACGTTCTTGTGGATGTTCATAACTGTACTTTGTATTGCAGGAGTTGCATTCTCTAAGCATTTGGTCCATCTGTATGCCACTGTTGGAACAAATGATTTGCGCCAGCATTTGGAGGTAAGTTTTTCTGTTTTATCTTTCTTTTTCTTTTGACAAGTTGAACCATATGTTGTGGCGAACTTAAAGCTATAATTCTAACTCAATCTTACCTGCACCCTTGTGATTTAAGATGGATGCCCATGCTGGGAGTGTTAACGACTTAGCATTTGCTTATCCAAACAAGCAGTTATGTATAGTAACATGTGGAGATGATAAGTTGATAAAGGTAACATCTGAAGTGTCATTATTTCAGTTTGAACCGCAAACTTGTTTACGAAAATGCTGAATGAAATATTTGAACAGGTGTGGGATATAACAGGAAGAAAGCTGTTTAATTTTGAAGGACATGAAGCTCCTGTATATTCCATATGCCCTCATCAGAAGGAGAGTATTCAGGTATTTCTAAATATGGAAGAACTTGCATTTGTTGCTTGTCATTGCTTCAGGATTGATTAACACTTCACTAACCCCACTGCTGGTAGTTGGAAAGTTTTCAAAATGTAGGTGCAGAGTTCTGCTTACTGTTGCTAGTGCTAGGAAACATTCATTAACTAGTACAAAATAGGGTAAAAATTAACTATCTTTTATTGCTATTGCTAGGGAACATTCCTTGGCATTCTTCTTACTTTCTACTGTGTCATTAAAACTGGTTGTTTGTGACTAGGAAGCGGTTTTGTTTTATTACTCAGTTATCACCATCATGCAACTTTTGACATTCTATCTAGATTTATCTGTCTAGGAAATAGCATAAATAGTTATGTTGGTGGAAACTTGGAAAAACTTAATTGGGTTTCGGTTGATCACGTTGTAATAATTTCCAAGAAAGTTCAGGGAGGACATATTCTTCTTGTGAAAACCAGACAACTTGTGGGATTCTGCATGAATACATCCAATCATTGGCTTCTATGCAAATTGGTCCATGAGATTAGTCAAATGTAAATTATCTTAGTGCTGATGGTCCACTGTACCATCTGAGAAGCTATTGCCTATCTCAATTGGAGGCAGTGTCTATATGAGGTGTGGGTGCACTTTCTTTACCTAGGTGCATTTGGAGATTCTTTCATGATTTATACGTTTGTTGATGATTCTGAAAACGTATATAACATATTAGCCTTTTGTTTGATGTTTAGACAGAAATGCTTTGTACTCGATGCAACTTTATTGAGAATGGAAGGACGTTAAGGCATTAATGATGCATCTTCAGGTGTTTACCTGACTTGTAATGGTGTTTGCCACTCTCGAATAACATCTTGTTTTGTATTCTGGATGCAGTTCATTTTTTCTACTGCTATAGATGGGAAAATAAAAGCTTGGCTGTATGACAATATGGGATCTCGAGTTGACTATGATGCTCCTGGTCATTGGTGTACCACCATGCTTTATAGTGCTGATGGAACTAGGTAGGGTTGCATGAGAATCCATTACTTACTGTACAGGTTTTAACGAGTATTCTGCCTCCACTGACTCTTTTAACTCTTTGATGTTGATTTTCATGCTTATAGACTGTTCTCTTGTGGAACCGGTAAAGAAGGTGATTCTTTTCTTGTGGAATGGAATGAAAGTGAAGGAGCCATAAAGAGGACTTATTCTGGGTTTAGAAAGAAATCAGCTGGTGTTGTGCAGTTTGACACTACTCAAAATCACTTCTTGGCTGTGGGTGAAGATAGCCAGATAAAATTTTGGGACATGGACAATATAAATATTCTTACAACTATAGATGCTGATGGTGGTCTACCGGTCAGTGCTTATGTGTTATCATTTGAGCAACCATCCTCACGATCCATCAAAAAAGAAAATGAATTGGAAAAAAAGAAAGGAAAATCAAAATTACTAAATAAACTGGAACTTTCTGTATGTTCTGAAGATGGCTTTAATTGTTGTGGTTTTTTGCAGAGTCTTCCACGCTTGAGATTTAACAAGGAGGGGAATCTTCTTGCTGTTACTACTGCTGACAATGGGATTAAGATACTGGGAAACCCTGCTGGTATGAGATCCTTGAGAACAGTTGAGGCCCCACCTTTTGAAGCACTAAGATCACCCATTGAAGCAGCTGCTATTAAGGTATTGATGGTTGTTTGCTTCTCCCTCTTATTCTGACCGTAGTTTTATTATGTTCGAAGTAAAAAAGATCTCCTTGTATTCTTTTTAGCAGGGTTCTGGCTCTTCTGTTCCAAATGCTACTCCTGTCAATTGTAAAATTGAAAGGAG
Organism: Solanum lycopersicoides; assembly: GCA_022817965.1. Lineage (NCBI taxonomy): Eukaryota > Viridiplantae > Streptophyta > Magnoliopsida > Solanales > Solanaceae > Solanum > Solanum lycopersicoides. Next base: position 5,638 of record JAJJBR010001719.1, read on the forward strand.
CTCTCCTATCAGGCCGTCTCCTATCCTTGTATGTTATATTTCAATTTTTTCTTTCTCAGTTTAATCTTCCGCAATCTGTTAAATAAGCTCATACTTTAGCTTCAAACATCATCTGTTTTTCAGTTTAGTGAATTTATCCTCTTGTGTTATTTTACTTCCTTGCAGAATGGAGTTGATTCTGTTCCCAGAAGCATGGAGAAACCAAGAATATTGGAGGAAGTTTCAGATAAGGCCAAAACCTGGCAGTTAACGGAAATTTTAGACCAAGCTCAATGCAGGCTGGTTACCATGCCTGAGAGTTCAGATTCGAATAATAAGGTGCGCTATCTAATTTGTATGAACTTGTTCTGGATTTTGTTATTCACATGTAATTATATCATTTAAATGACACTTCTGTTTAGGTTGCAAGGCTTCTTTATACAAACTCTGGTGTTGGTATCCTGGCACTTGGTTCGAATGGTACTCAAAAGCTGTGGAAGTGGACACGCAATGAACAAAATCCAAGTGGCAAGGTAAAACATTAACTGATAACTGTCTTAGCTACATATTTATTTTCAAAAATGTTATACAAACTAACTTTTGGAATGTCTTGTGTCTTATTAAAGGCCACTGCTAATGTTGTTCCACAATATTGGCAACCGAACAGTGGTCTTCTTATGACCAACGATATTGTAGGTATCAATTTGGAAGAGGCTGTCCCTTGCATAGCTCTCTCAAAGAATGACTCTTATGTAATGTCAGCTGCTGGTGGAAAAGTGTCACTGTTCAATATGATGACGTTTAAGGTAAATCTATAGGAGAGGGTCCTGTTCTTTTAACTTACTATTTGAGTGGTTTGATTTGGGAATATGATAATAACTGAGATGTATAGGTAATGACAACATTTATGCCACCTCCGCCGGCTTCAACTTTCTTAGCATTCCATCCTCAAGATAACAATATTATCGCCATTGGCATGGAGGACTCAACGATCCACATTTACAATGTTAGGGTTGATGAGGTAATTTATACAACTACTTCAATATTCAATGACATCTGTGAGTTGGTTAATTGACCCATTTTTTATGTTTACTGCATCCATAGGTAAAATCCAAGTTAAAAGGCCATCAGAAGCGCATTACTGGTCTTGCTTTCTCCACCAACCTCAACATATTGGTTTCATCAGGTGCTGATGCTCAGGTAATTTGCTGTTCTTTTTCTTTTATATATTCCTTCTGATGCCTTGTGTTATTTCTTTTGAACCGTGAAAGGATAAAGGAACAGATATAGAACCTAAATTTTATTCACTTTCCGCTAGAGGAGGGATGCAACACGAGGACTTCCCGATTAGCTTTCTCTTACTGGCCACAACCTTCAGTTTTTTCTTTTTTTAGGTGGGGGGTGAGGGAGGGTGTCTATTGCTTTGTTACTTCTTATTTCGTATGAGGTGTAGCAGTCTTAATTGAAATGTGATTGTGAACATCATGATAAGTTGTCAATCTATAGGATTTGTACAATTATTGCCCCCCTTTGGAACTTGATAATGAACAGATCTATGGCCTGAAGCCTGGAACTGAATGCACCTGCCAATTATGTTTTTGTATTTTGTTTTCATTTATGACAGCATGTGCACATCTTCTAGTGCTTTGATATGCTATAGATACCTTATTTCTTATGTATGGAATTTGACCATTGCAGCTCTGTTTATGGAGCATTGATTCATGGGACAAGAGGAAATCAGTTCCCATACAGCTTCCTGCTGGTAAAGCACCTAGTGGTGACACTCGAGTACAATTTCATGCGGACCAAGTCCGCTTGCTAGTATCCCATGAAACACAGTTAGCAATTTATGATGCATCAAAGATGGAAAGAATTCAGCAGGTAAAACAAATCCCTAATCTCAAATTGTGGACATGTAAAAGTTTGTTTTCTTATTGATTCTGTTTCTTGCAGTGGGTTCCTCAAGATGCACTTTCTGCACCAATAACCTATGCGGCTTACTCTTGCAACAGTCAACTAGTTTATGCTTCCTTTTCTGATGGCAACATCGGGGTATTTGATGCCGATACCCTAAGACTCAGATGTCGTGTTGCTCCCTCAGCTTATTTGTCGCAGGCAGTGTTGACTGGGTAAGAACAGATATAACATGAGTCTTTTGAATCTGCCTTATATTATTCACTTCTGCAAATCCATTTTTTTTTTTTTTCATTCAGCTAACATGTTGAAATGTGTTATTGTGCACTTTGTAAGATGTTGATTCATGTACTAATTTTACTTGTTCCAATCTCATTATCTTGTGATGTTCTTTGTGCTAAAAGAGTTGTGGCTAATGCACATGTGGTATGTCTCAGGAGTCAATCTGTGTATCCGTTAGTAGTTGCAGCACATCCACAAGAACCCAGCCAATTTGCAGTTGGGTTGACAGATGGAACTGTTAAAGTGATTGAACCACTGGAATCCGAAGGGAAGTGGGGCGTAAGTCCACCTGTTGATAATGGGATGTTAAATGGCAGGGTGGCCTCGTCTTCGACCGCTAACAACCATGCTGCTGACCAAGTTCAAAGATGAAACATATTGTATTCTGTCAGTGACATTCTTTTTGTGTATCTTATCAGTATAGGTTTTAGTCCACATCTCTTTATGATGGCACACCTCTTACTCTTTTAGAGAGATTCCTAAACTTTGTTATATGTTTTTTTTCTTCATTTTTATCATTTTTTTTCTCCATAGTTAAAATAGTAGGGGATGTTCTCCGTTCGGCCATTGGCTTTTGGTTGAAGGTGAATGTCACAGGAAATAGCTCAGTTTAAAGGATCAGTTAATGGATGTCAATACTCTACACCCCTCTCTCTCTCTCTCTCAGCAGTTCAGTGTTTCTTTATTAATGATATAATGCTTGTTCCTGTATTTGTCTAGCATTGCATTGTAGATTACGATCTTATACTAATAGCTTTTGTACTAAGGTTTCTTTTATTTGATCATCTGTATGGTAATCTTGAAATTTTAGCACTTGCTCTATCAAATCTCATCATTTTTATGGTGGTCCATTAATGGTAGTTCTCGTCTCTGTTGTATGCATTTTGTATTCGATTACTCGATAGTTATGAGTGAGTGTTTGAGACATTCTCCCTTAATTACTACTACTGTAAGACAATCAATGGAGGTATCCAACTTAAAATATATTGCCGCATCATAAGTGTTGTGTTGGAACAGAATTACCTGGATGTTTTACTAAATGGAATGCTAACCATTGTAATCTTTTGCCTTTCTAACGACAAGTCAGAGGGAAGTTACTCTGTCAAATAAAAAGAATTGTAGTTATTTACATGGCTCGTTTTGTTTATTCTTTTATGTTTCTATTTCTTGGTCATTTCAAATACATTATGGGTGTGTTTGGTATAGAGGAAAATATTTTTCGTGGCAAATGTTTTCCTAGAAAATGTTTTGCTGGAAAACAAGTAGATTTTGGACTTATTTTCTCATGTTTGGTTGGTGGTAGAAAATATTTTCCGGAAATAATTTTTAGTGTTTGATTTATGAATGAAAATGTTTTGAGAGACATCTTTTATTTTTACTAGAGTAAAAATAATTTATGAAATTGAAAATATTTTAAAATCAAAATTATTATTTTTGGGGGGGGGGGGGATAGTGGGTGGGGGCGGTGAGAGGGGGGTAGGAGTGAAAAAATAAAAATTTGAAGTTGATAGTATTTTTAAAAAACAAAATTAATTTTTGGGGGTTGGGGGTGAGTGGGGGGCTGATCGGGGGGGGGGGCGGCGTTAGGAGTTTAAAAATAAAATTTGAAGTTGAAAATATTTTTAAAAAGCAAAATTAATTTTTTGGGGAGGGGTTGGGGTTGGGGGGGGGGCTGGCCGGTGAGGGGGTCAGGGATCGGGTGAAAAAATAAAATTTTGAAATTGAAAATATTTTTTAAAAATTGATGTTTTTTCAAAAAAAAGTATAATTTAAAATTGGAGCAGAGTTTTGGAAAATGTTTTCCTTAATTATTGAAGGAAAGTTATTTTCCAAAACTTTTGTCCCAACCAAACATGAGAAAATTAAAAAATATTTTCTCCTTCATACCAAACACACTCTGTGTCAAATATCTACGACCAAGTAAATTTTTGGGATGAAGCTTTGATAGTATATCTGCTATTTTTCTAACAATAATTCAGTCTTGACTAGTGTAATTTTACAAAGGTAGACTGGGGGAAAGTAATATCTACACAGCTTTGCCTTTACCTTGTGAAGGTGATTATTTCTAATAGACTCTCTCGGTACAAATACATAAAGCAAATACATAAGGGAAGAAACCTTCGGTTACATTAATACTAACTGAGGTCAAGTGAAATAATATTATGTTTATGCTTTATTAATTTGAAGTACCATTAATAGGAAATACTTTTTGTTTTGTTTTGGTATACACACAAAGCAAATATACCGCGTCGCGAGTCCAAGAGGCCCAATTATAAATAGGCGTCCAATCTGTTACTTATTTCATTTTCCATATCTTTGGGGGTTTGTCCCTAAATCGCAAAACCCGGTTAGGGTTTCAGAGATGGCGAATCGCACCGATCCATTGGCGAAGAGCATTAGGGGAACGAACCCACAGAACCTGGTGGAGAAGATCCTCAGGTCCAAAATATACCAAAACACCTACTGGAAAGAACAATGTTTCGGGTTGACAGCAGAAACACTAGTCGACAAAGCCATGGAACTTGATCACCTCGGTGGAACATTCGGCGGTAATCGGAAACCATCACCATTTATTTGCCTTGTAATGAAGATGCTCCAAATCCAGCCTGAAAAAGATATCGTTGTGGAGTTCATCAAGAACGAAGATTATAAGTATGTTCGAGTTCTTGGGGCTTTCTATTTGCGTCTTACGGGTACGGATATTGATATATATCGATATCTTGAACCTCTCTACAATGATTATCGAAAGCTGAGGCGTAAATTAGCAGATGGCCGTAAGTATTCTTGGTTTCTTGATTTTATCTAACCACTTGATTAAAACTGTGATACGAGATCTAATTTTTCTTGTCTTTTCTTGTTTAGAGTATGCACTGACACATGTGGATGAGTATATAGATGAACTTCTTACAACAGATTACTCTTGTGATATTGCTTTGCCCCGCATCAAGAAAAGGTATTTGTCTATTTGAATATATATTTGAGTCTTTTGCCATTTTATCTTATAGGTTCACCTACGGACAACCATAAAACTAAACACTACATGATTAATTTACTGAATATCAAATTGAGCCTGTGTGGGTTGAATGAGAATACGGATTCTACTTTGTTCATGAGAGTGTGTAATTTGTTGTTGGTTTAATTGGCCCTCTACTTAAGCTTGCGCAGTGATGGATTATCTTGTTCAAAACATAAATCTCTGCTTCCAGGGGAAAGGCATGTTGTTATGATTTTGTTTGTTTATATTTTGTAATGGATTATGCCTAGTAGGTGTAGGCCAAGATTGTATTGGTTAAGTTTGACGGGTCAATGTGCTCAAGATCATGACACAGAGGAAAATGATTATTAACCAAAAACACATGGTCTATATCACAATAATATTAATTGAAGAAATAAAAAACCCTTCCTTAATGTTTATTTTTTTTATAATTGAGAAATCCGTCTGTGACCCGCCCAGCCCAGTGTTGTGAATGGCGAGCGCCTCATCGCCTAAGGCGCGAGGCGAGGCGATCCCTTCTCGCCATTCCACACTGAGGCGAGGCGAGGCGATCCGGAAAAGGCGAGCTACGGCGACCTAATGGCGGCGCCTTTTTTATTCTAAAATTTTAAAAAATTTGGTTAAAATATTAGTCAAAATTAGGGTTTGTTTTCTATTTTCAAACTTTCATCTAATTGCTGCTCCAGTCGCAATCTCTTCTCCCCGACTCCTCTTCCCCTCACGTCTAGTTGCTGCTCCAATGCTCCTCTTCCCCTCGCGTTGCGTCTCTTCTCCTCGACAGTCGACTCCTCCATCATCTTCGAGTTGCTGCACTGAGTTATACCTCTTTTTTTTCTTCTTCGTTTGATCTTTTCAGTTCTTCTTGAGATACACGAGTTGCTCTGTTTTTTTTCCTTCACTGCTGACTGCTGTGTTTTTTCGTCTCTTCTAATCCTTCACTGCTCTAATTTTTTCCTCTGTTCACTGCTTACTGCTACCGCCTATAATTTTAAAAAAAAAATTAATTCTTCCATAATTATTTATTCATTTGTCCATAAACAGTGAATTGATTGAATTCAATATATTTAATTTTTTACATTAATTGGCGCCTCGATTCAAAAAGGCGAGCGCCTCGCCGCGTGTGAGGCAGGCCCTTGTCGCCTTTTGTCGCCTTTCGCCATCCAAAACACTGGACCCGCCGTTAATTGTCTATTTTGTCCGGTGTTTTTTCTGCAGTTTTTTCTTTTTGCGAGTGTTGGTGCTGTTAGATCTTAGTCTGAGCTTTTATTGCCCCCAAAATATTTTGCTGTGCATTTACTTCTAATTCTTTGTTTCTTCTATACTCTTTATGTGTCTCTGTTCATTTAATCTCCCACGTATCATGTGTTGCCACAGATGGATATTGGAACAGAATAAACAGCTGGAACCTCGGAGAAGTGCGTTGGAAGATGACTTTGAAGAGGAAGAGGAGAAGGATGAGGATGAACAACTTGCCACTGGATTAGATGATGAGCATGAAAAGGTTGATTTTTGACGTGCTTAGTTTATAATCAACTTCATTAATTTAAAGGCTTGTTTCTGGTTGTTGATTTGTAATAATGCAGGATTATTACCGTGGGGGAAGTCCAGCTAGGGAGAGAGATCGGGATAGAAGACGAGATAGTCACAGACACAGGTAGATTTCAATCATCTGTTGTCTTCTCTTCATTTATTATGTGTTGAGGTTTGAATTCTTCATTTACCTCACAACTCTCTCTTGTGAAGTGGAAATGACATGGATGGGTCCTACAAACACAAAGACCCCTATTAGATAAGGAGTGTGCCCATCTCCAGTTGTTACTGGTACCCAATGTTCATTCCAGAGCATCTGCATCATTACATATGATTTTAATTACTTCGAAATCCTTAAGCAAAATTGTAGCTTGTCAAACTCATGTTTTTGGGGACTCTGTTTGGTGGTGTCCCTCATTGTTGAAGGTGACCATGACTTAGACTTGGTAGAGTGAAATTTTGTTCACACTTTATTGTAAGTTGATTACTGTTCGAGTGGAAGCTGATTGTTGAAGTACCCAGAGATACTCTGGAAGTAATACACAAAGCACACACTTCACATGCTTCAAGCCTTCAACCAATATGGCATTTTAGGCCTTTTGGTGACTAGCACAGCTTCCTATATTAAAAATTTGTGATCTTGCCAGGTTTCTCTGCACTGACAGTGTGCAGTTGAGAAGTATGATAGATCATACATTTCTACTATCCAATTGTTTCAGTTGACAGTAATGTGATTTGTTTGGCTATTTATTATGTTATATTAATGGCTCTTATATCGAATTACTCTGTGATTTAACATTTTCTGCAGTGTAGTGGTATTGTAATATTGTAATCAGAACATTCTTTTTTTGATTTACAACATGATCCAACTTATGCCTTTTTCTTTGTTGTGGGATTCTCTCTTTATTTTTTGATTTGAGGTTCTATTCCTTCTCTTTCAGGGATCGTGACTATGACAGAGATCGAGATTATGATAGAGACTATGACAGAGATCGTGATTATGATAGGGAACGTGGCAGACGTGACAGAGACAGGGACAGAGACCGAGATAGAGACAGGGACCGTCATCGCCTCAGGGATGATAAGGACTATGGTCGTGAGAGGGATCGAGAAAGGGATAGGGAACGTGATAGACGTGACCGTGGTCGACGCAGGAGTTATTCTAGGAGCAGAAGTAGAAGCAGAGACCGTAAAGATCGGGAGGACGATCGTCGTAAAAGGCATGCTCGCAGTAGTGCTAGTCCTGCTAGGGATGAACCTAAGAAGAAGAAGGAGAAGAAGGAGAAGAAAGAAAAGAAAGATGATGGAACAGATCATCCTGATCCAGAGATTGCAGAAGCCAACAGACTTAGGGCATCGCTGGGATTAAAGCCTTTGAAGCTATGAACATGTACATCTGCGTTTGTAGTTTTCGATATGTTTGGTGACGTGTATCTTTTGCCCTTGTAGCACCTTTACTTACTTTTCATTTTACTCTTTTAGTGTACTAATAATCTACTACTTGAAGCTGCAGTTTTGTGCTCTGCATTCTTACTGCTTGCAAATTCCTTGCACCTTGTTTTTCACTAGTATTATAAACTGATGCTAAAATGTCGGTACAAATTTATATCATTTGAGTTCTCTTTATGAGTTTACATGTGTTTAGCTCCATAATCATGAAAACTTGGATTTTCATACTTGCTCACAGCTATGATGCAGATCTGCAGTTAAATCCCCCTACAGTCTCAGAAAGCGCACACTGGTGGAGTGTAAAAGGAACTGGTAGACAGTTGTATCTCTACAGATGCCAATTACAATAAGGCCTTGGCTTCACAAATGTACAGGACAAGCTGAAATACAGGGTGAAAGAGCTTACACTACCTAAAATGAGCTTCACGCTATCAATTGCTAAATGGTTACATTTCTTGATATGGAAGTTCTGGTAACAGAATGCCATTCTGATCGTAGTGAAGGCTGCCAGATGCACTAAGTGGTCGACATTTTCCTCCCATGAGTATCCTTTTCTTGCATAATTCCAGTTCAACTTTCTCTTGTTCTTCCTCATCCTCATGTTTGCACTCTCTCTCCTGTTTCACCACTCTCTTGTGTATGGCTTTCACTCTTCTGATGATGCAGTAACAATCTTTCTGCCTCTTGATTGATGCCCAGCTAAAGGTATTTGACATTTCCTGAGTCTCTGCATTAGTAACAGCACCATAGTCTGCACCTTCAAAGTCTGTTCCAGGATCTGCTTTGTTGGTCTTCCAGTTGGTGAAGCAAAATCCAATCCTCTTTCTGAACCTGAACTCGAACAGCCCTGAGAGATTTCGGGGTAAAATCCGTGGTTGCTTTCTCCTGCCAGTTGATGTTTCTGAATTCTGTTCTTCATTCACTTTTAATGGCTTCCCCTTTGTGTCTAAGATCCTCAGTATCTTCCTGAATGAACATGACTTACTCAGTGTTAGCCGTTCCACTGAATCTTCCACCATAGTCTTAAACATGTTGCCTTTATTCCTGGTGACGATCAGTTGATTCCTTTCTTCCATGCATTCATCCAAACCATCAGCATCACCATGCCTGTCATTCTTAAAGCTTGAAGAGTCCCTTTGCAACGGTTTCTTGTTGCGAGAAGCATCGCGGAAAATTAAACCAATTCCTGCAGGTTTAGTCCATTTGATCTTCTTCTTTTTCCCCTTTTCAGTTTTTTGCATAGGGTTGTTGACAACAAGCAAGTTGGGTAATCTCACTCTCACCTTTTGTTGCATGGACATGGCAAAGCCATTGATTTGTGTATACCTTAGGAGGGAGCTAGGATTCTTCAATCTTCCAGTACTATGAAAACTTGCCTTGTCCATTTTAACTAACTTTGAAGAATTTTGCTTTTCTCTTGGCAAACACAATATCCCAATATGATTTACTAGACTTGGGTTTTTTTCTTTTCAATGGACGTGGGTAGTGGGATTATGTTAAGTGCCCTATTCATATGCTTATCATTTCTGTTGCTTTTTTCCAAGAATGCCCTCAATTATCTTTTCATAGAAGGTTATGTTAGTAAAATTATTATAGCATGTAAAGGGTAATTAAGGGATAAAGTTGGTTACATGTTTTCTCATCAAACTCACCTGAACGTGATTGCTTATTTCACAACATAGAAAATAACCTCTACTCCCATTTTCTTTCCAACTGTTGAATTGTTGTTTCAGTCTACAAGGGGTAGTTAAACAAATAACATCTGATTTCACAATTATCCAAAAAATATACTTTACTTTGTTTTTGTTAAAAGTCTGTATATAGCAACTACAAATTTTAAAATTATGGCTCATGAATGATGATCGATAGTATCATAGAGAAATAAGTCGAGATTCTTTTGCATCAATGATGTTATATATGCAATGCTTTTTTGGCTTTTGAGAAATGGTTGTGTGATGTTCTTGGAAGATGACCATTCCATTAACATAGTTAATTTTATGTTGCCTGAAATAGGTTTATGTATAAAGCTCAGCTAGCTAGATCGAGTTCAATAGACTTTTACAATATCGAAATTAGTTGAGTTCAATTCAATATTATCAACAAATTATAATTAAGAAAAAATGAAGTTCGAACCAGTGACTATTTGCTACGATTTGAATTTAATGCTTATTAATGTTGCCACGGCTATCTACACCACGTAAATATATTCGTCATTATTGGACAAAGAAGGCTTTTATGTAATTTTTTATACCCGAGTAGGAAAAATCTAATTAAAATAGTCTCTTTTCTTTGAGTTAAGAGTCAAAGTGGTCCTTGAGTTTTCACATGGATCACTAATAATCCTTCATATTTGCAATATTGGTGCACTTTTGATCCTCCTAAAATTTTTTACCTATTTTTTAGCATTGATTTTATCCATAAACTATGTATGGGATGTTCAATCGTCATTTTATATATTAGAAATAACAACTCCATATGAAAAAATGTGAGAAGAAAAATACTTTGTTTAGTTTAGTAGAAATTGTATTGCAGGTAAAGTTGAGAGGTTTATCAAGATAATTTCACGTGCAATAGTACAATTTTTTCTTTTCCTGCAAAGTCATATGTTAAGATGTTTTTAATTTAGCTGCATCAATATTTCTAGTGAACAGATTAAGGTGTTTTTCTTATCACCTCCTCTCAGATAGAGTTATTATTTCTATTATATATATAAAAAGACGATTGGACATTCCTTATATAAAATTTTGGACAAAATTAATGTTAAAAAATAGGGAAAATTTTAGAGGAGGACTAAAAGTGCACCAATATTGCAAACATGAGAGACTATTATTGCTTCATGTGAAAACAAAAGGATCACTTTAAGCCTTAAATCAAAGATAAGGACTATTTTGAGTCTTTCCTCGAATTAAACCAAACGGACCATTTTTGAAAAAAACAAGAACTTATAACTCGGGTGGAAACCCGACCCGTATTATATTGTAAAATAGCGCTAAAACCCTCCTTGTCCCCTAATTCTCCGTTCACTGCAAAATGAATTCAATGGCTGCTAAACTTGTTAAATTGTTGCGCTGTTCTCCAGCCGCCAGACCAGGTTCTTCCTTTGTATAACAATCAATTTCATTTTATTAGAGTTGTTCTTTTAATTCTGGTCATATTGATTGAGGCATTTCAGTGAACAAATGGTAGGCAGTTTTCCTTATGATTACGATTGTTTTATTGCATATTACAGTGATGGGTGTGCAAGGAACCTCTAGGTTGTGCTATTCAACTGGTACATATGATAATGATGATGATGAGCCTGCAAGTAATAATGAAGCTGTAGAAATTGATGATAGTGATTTTCTTCCCGAAAAACCTAATCTGCAGCTGCAAGGTGTGGACCCTAGAAAGGGTTGGAATTTTCGGGGTGTGCACAAGGTATATATATGTTCTTGTTTAAAGCCCTATAAGCATATTGAAGATTGAATCATAATTGCAATACTTGTACAGGAAAGAATGATAAGAAGGCTAACAATATGTTTATATCAGTTAATGTTAGTTTGTTGAGCAATTTTGGAGGCTGTTCTTTAGATATTTTAGTTTTATGATCATCTTATTTCACTGACCTTTGTCCCGCTCTCTTATCATTGTGAGTCTGCTGAATTGTTTCAAGTGATTCCATGTGTGGAATGAGGCGTGGATGAGCACAACCTTTTGGTAGAAGTTGTTGAGAACTTGGTTGAGAACGAAACTATTTTAGTTAGAGATATTTTTAGGACCAGAATGATTGAATCTGTAAATCGATATGCGATTTCTGTTGAAGTCACACTTCAGTTGGTTGAGGGGTACTTGATCTCTCTTGGGCAATTCCTCCCTTCATGAGCTTGCTTTTGGTGCCCCATCCTAATTCATTATTTCCTATGTTGCTGCACCCCCATCCCAGTGTTATATTGTGTGAACTCCAGATGTACGTCGTAGGCGTGCGGGGGCGCTTGAGTCCCACATAGGTGTGTTAAGTAGTACATGGTCTCTTTATATGGTCTTGGGCAATCCTCCCCTCAAGTGACAGCTTTGGGGTTGAGTTAGGCCCAAGACCCATTTCTTTATCACTTTCTGAATAAGTTCTTATTTGTGAGATCTCATAACTCCAAAACTATTGCCACATAAAGGAAGTTAGATCATCTATTTTAATTTTTTAACCAAAAATGTCAAGGATGGTGGCATAATTTATCTTTTTAATTTTTCGTCTGTTTTGTTTTGGGGGGATAATTGATAGACCAACTTAAAGACAGCATTTTGTTTTTGCCAGGCTATTATATGTGGCAAAGTCGGGCAATCTCCTGTGCAGAAGATACTGAGAAATGGACGGAGCGTCACTATTTTTACTGTTGGAACAGGTGGCATGTTTGATCAGAGAATCCCACAAGACAAAGACTTGCCTAAACCTGGACAGTGGCATAGGATCGCGGTGCATAATGAAATGCTTGGGCAATACTCCGTTCAGCAACTTACTAAAAAGTAAGCACCCCCTCCCCCCCCCACCCCCCCCCCCCCCACAATAATTCACAATTCAATTCTATTATATTCTCTAATATATATGTTCTATCAGCTCCTCAGTCTA
>JAJJBR010001720.1:0-29319 GCA_022817965.1 Solanum lycopersicoides
TGATTAATTTGAGAATCACACCCTCTCTTTTATTACATTCTCTTCATTATGTGTGTACCACACTCTCTCTAAAACAAAATTCACATCACACTCCACATGAACAAAAATTCTACCTTGGCAAAAAATAAATAAATTATTAGCTTAGTTAAAATTCAAGATTAAAGAGTTATTAACCAAAATAATAATATTTTTTATAATATAAAATATAAAATATAAAATATTTTTCTTAACCACTCCATCACTTTCTATCACTGTATCTCCCTCCCCCCGCCATGTCACAACCCAAATTGAGTCATGAGTGGCACCAACACTTAACCTCCTAGGTGAGAGAGCCAATGAATTAAACCCCAACTTTTATTTATCATTCAACTTACAAAATAGTAACTATAATGCGGAAGCTTAAATCTTATTAGTGGAAAAAACACAAATCCATTAAAGTCTACTATATGTCATTCCCAAAAACTTGAAAGTCAGCACATCAAGGACATCTAATCTTCACATACTAAGTCTAAGAGTATTAAAGACACCAAAATAAATGAAAATAATTTATTTATGTAAACTAAGGATATCATGTCAGGACAAAGAGAATCTAGAACGAGCTTGAATAAATAGCTCACCTTGGAACTGTAACGACCCGGATTCTTGAATCTGAATCAACACCGGCGTCGTTGACCTCTCAGAGGTCGCAGACAAGCCTCTTCTTGCATTCATCACATTCATATGGTTAATTTTAGCGGAAAATTTAGAACTTTTTATATGTATGAAGTTTACTTAGACTTCATATAGTCATTACATATTTACATCATATACTAAGCTCAACATAAAGAAAATAACCATTATTATAAAGAATTAAATCAAAACTGAAAATAAATATATCATAAATAGTTTGCCAAACACGGCCTTATTACAAAGCTTTGAAATGAAAGTACTAAAGAAACGCTAGGGACAACATACACTAGCTATATCTAAAACTAAGGCTAGAATAATGTGTGTAGCATCCTCGAAATCAAGAGGACCTACCAAATGGTCTGGAGAAAACGCTGAAGTCCAAACCATTGCAAGTAACGTCAATCTGCCCTCTGACCTGCACCTATAAAAATAGTAAATAGTAGGGGGTTAGTACACCACTTGTACTAAGTATGGGTGTATGCACACATACACATAAGGCTATGCATGATCAAGGAAAGCTCTTCCTAACAACATGTCATTTCTGGAGAGTCTAGTCATTAGACTTTCCTAATTCGTTAGTTGTGAATTGTGGTATGAATATGATATATTTTAATGCATTCAAAGCACAGAACTCATTTTCGATATGATTACAAGACATTAGTATCATCAACATAATTTTAGAACAACTGAGCGAAGATTTGAGATTTTGATCCTCTTAGGCCGAGATCTCCTCTTTGTACACTTAGATTATTTTTCAGTCTTTTTCTTCTTGTTGTTGTGTAGTTCAATAACTCCATTGGTCCTATGTTTTACTTACAAGTGCAATGATTTCATTGTAGTCCCATACCCACAATGAATCAAGTAAGTAATTCAAGAGATTAAGGAAATGACTTAACTACAATTTGGGGCATGAATATATTTATAAGTCAATACCTATTGACTATACTCATTCTTTAGTTGATTGCATAATGTGCATAGATCTTGGGGCATATCATTAAAGCTTATGATCTTGCTTACTTTGGGCATTAATTCTTTATAAACCAATCTTTAGTGACTATTCCTATTATTGTATTATTGGCCTAATGTAAGAAGTCATTATAAGCCAATCTTATTTGGCTAATATCTTTTGCTAATTGTATAAAATCATTATAAGCCAATTTATTTGGATTTATCATTTTCATAACATGAGGATTCATTATTATCTATGCCCTTTACTTATTGTAGAGTTTATTGGACACGATTTGACTATCCTTATAATAAGTTATTCGTTACATCAAGTATTCATTACATTTCGTAATCCATTCTATATTGGTTATGCCATTGATTTCATTACTTTCATGTTTATATACTATACATTTCATATACATGAGACCTTGGAATCTTTGATATAGCATTAAGACATCTCAAGTGAGGACCCAACATATGGGACCTCAACCCGAGGGCATTCTTTAGCAAACACAGAGTCTATTTCATTCGTTCATTCGTACTTCACATTATTCATTTCATTCATTCGTATGCTGATGTAAACACCAGCTATACCTAGGATGAAGTTTAAGACTCTCATCGGGATCATGAAGTGCAATGACCAAGAATGACCTAATGTCATTACTTGAATCTGATTTCACCTCCTGATTGTCTTGCACAAACACCTTCGGTATCGTTCATTTCTTTATCTTCCCTACTTTGAGGAACTCCAACCTTAACCGACATAGATCATGTGAGCATCATGAAATCCGGTTTCTTCCCCACACCGAAAAGAGGTGGAGTCACTGCCAAGGTGAAACCAAAACATGCTAGCGTATATAGGGATTTCAACCCTGCTAGATCCCTATATTGGCAGTATAGGTTCAAAGACTAGGAGATATAAGGAGACCCATACCCGGCATGCCGTACAGTCTCATCTCATGAGAGTTACGTGAACCTCCGCCCTTCCACAAGGAAGGCATCACCGCTCATAGCTAGCCTATCGGTGCTCAGTATAAAGTTCCAATACATTCAACTCATACATCATGGAAGCTGGCTTCTAGCATGAGGACATAATAGCTCATTAGATGATTTCCCATCTCATCATTAGTATTAAGGGTGAACTGTCCTTACACTTACATATAGAGTATGATTGAGACTTATTTATTCTTTTGATGACTTGTCATCCTTACTTTACATTGATGAAATGTGAATTGTCCTTACACATCATCCTTATTTTACATTGATAAATGTGAATTGTCCTTACATATCAACCTTACTTTACATTGATGAATGTGAATTGTCCTTACATATCATCCTTACTTTACATTGATGAATGTGAATTGTCCTTACATATCATCCTTAGGTGTTAATGAGACTAGTCTCACACATTCTAACACCTTCATTCGTGAGTATTCTTTTAACAAATTAGCTTTGGTGTAAGTAAGACTTGTCTCACTTCCTTTAACACCCCATTATGGTCACTTAATTTAGACCCCTTTAATTATGTTATAACTCACGTTACTTACTTACTTTAGTGTAATAGCTTCATATCACCGTTTATGGACGATGAGCACTTCATTCAATGAGTGTCACGTGTTCATAGTTTATTCTTGTGGAGAATGTTGGGAGTTGTCCCAATGAATGTCATGCCCTTGGTTATGGATTCATTGATATTACTTTATTAGTGCTTAATATATATTTGATACTCTTGATACACAAGAATTGACATATGATTAGTATTGGCTCAAGATTTGGGATGTTAGACTAACAAATTCATTCTTTTTGACATAAGCCAATTTTTACGTCTGTTCATATTTAAATTTCCATATGTATGAACAATTAGACAATCTTTTAATCATTTACATAAGTTCCTAGCCATTAGCATATATTCATTTTGACCAAATAGAGTTAGCCAATTTTATTGGAACCAGATAGCCAATTTATTCAAGATATGATTTCATAGATGTCTTTGAGCCAATTCTTAGTTTATGGCTTTTAGTGTCACGTTTTAAAAACATATTGGACAGCATCATATTAACATTTGATGGCTTTAGCATCTTCATAACATCACAACAACAACAAGTCAACATTCAGACAAAAAGGCACATAATTCACTTAACATATTACGGACTTATCTTAGCATATTATCGATCCTTAATTATCATGATAAGATTAACTTTATGCAATTACAAGTTCATAAGTTCATTTAATACTCATCATTCAAGAACAATACATGTTAAGAACAGCCAGCATCACATACCAACAACATGATCTCTAACCTATTCAACATTGATATCGAAAAGGATACTAGGAAAGGGAAGTTCGACGAGAACGCCGGGAAGAACCCTAGTTTTCAAGATATTGTGAAGCGTTCGAAGGAAAATACTCTTGGAGAAACAATTCCAGGAGAGAAACCAATACTTTAAGTAGAACTTAATCTACGAAGACCATATTGAACGAAAACTTGGAGAAACCTTGAAATCGCGTAGGAGAATCAATGGAATTTTCTGCCTTTTTCTTGCATTCGTTGCTTGTTGTTTTTGCGTTGCCTTTTCTATGAGTTTGAACAAGATTTTTAGGTTTAAGAACTGATCTTGAATTATACAACTTAGGTTTAATAATTTAATTTAATAAACTAATTAACCAATTACCAAAACGCCCCTCATAAGTTGACTAAACATAGGAGAACATAACAATTAGTCAAATCTGGAAATTGGTGTTGACTATGGTTTTGGTCGACATTTTGACTTTATATTAATTAATTAAATCCCTAATTTAATTAATTTAGGTACCTAGGGTAAGTACTAAAGTACCCCCTAAGTCATTGGAACCAAAATTAACCCTTTTGGACCATCCTAGGTAAGTACTAGGATGTTTCTTGAGTTATACTAGGTTAGTGTAAGAATTTCATTTTGATCATTTAAACTAATTAATTAAATTGCTAATTTAATTAATTAGGTGACCTAAGGTAATAAATAAAGTACCCTTAAGCCGTTAGGACCATAACCAATCCTTTGAACCATCCTAGGTTAGGTACGAGGTTGTCTTTTTCTTGTTTTAACCAAAATCTTGAAATTGCTTTGTGATTTCGGTTTTGCCCCTTTAAATTAATTAATTAAGTAGCCTAGGGTAATTACTAAAGTACCCTTAAGTCATTAGGATCTTAACTAACTTTTGGACCATCCTAGGTTAGGTACTAGGCTGTCCCTTTCTTGTCTTAACCGAAATCTGAATATTTCCTTTTTAGTTTCAGTTTTAGCTCTTTTAAATTAATTAATTAATTTGCTAAATTAATTAATTAGGTAACCTAGGGAAATTACTAAAGTACCCCTAAGTTGTTAGGACCATAACTAACCTTTTTGACCATCCTAGGTTAGGTACTAGGTTGTCTCTTTAACTAGTACTAGGTTAGTGTCAACCCGGTTTTGGTCCTAGGTTGTCGGGTGCACTAATTAGTTAATGTCGTTTGGTCCTAGGTTAGTTAGCTATTTAGGGAAGTTGGTTAGAGTCTAGAATTAGTTAGGAAGTTAGGCCCCACATGGAGGGGTCCCTTGTGCACGTTTCCCCCCCCCCTAACTACCCTAACCGAATTCGGTTAGGGTGGTCCCCTCCTTGGCCACTTCTTCACATGTCTTGCACATGTGCTTGCACATGGGTTGGTTGTACTTTTCTAACTAACTATTATTTATGGTTCCTTTGGGAATGTTTACTTATTGTCCCAAGGACCCTCACCATGTTCTTGGACACTGCTTAATTATATGATCATTTTAAATGGTCATGTGCTATGGTGCTAGGCTTGACACTTGGATGCCTAGTTCATATTGTGCAGTTATTATGAAGCGAATATTTTTAGCTTAGGGTCTTCCTTGCACGTACATTTCTTGGACAAGCAATCTTGGATTGGGTACGACAACCCAAAATGTATTTTACTTGTTCATATATAGAAAATTGGCTAATATCCTTTAGCCAATTTTTCTATACTATGCCCAATTTTTTCTCAATATTGGGCATGGGGGTGCATATGTACCCCTAATACGTATTCTTAAAGACCTATTGGGCTCTTTAGTATACATGTAATTTTCCGGAATGTTACAGGAACCTTGTATGCTGGAGACGGGCTAGAGTTGAGGGCAAGTCGAAGTCGGTGGTACACTCACTGCACTCCACAAAAGAAAAACAAAGAAAAACACAAGTAGGGCTCAGTGACTCAAAATAGTAGCTAATGTGCATAAAGTAATACTATAAAATCAACTACAGCACTTAGCATGTGATAAAAAACAAACAATATGAACAAGTGAAAACTGAAGCAAATACATAATCAATCACAATATCAAGCACACATACGAGGACTCATGCTTCCACACAACGCTCGTTTTGGAAAGGGGTCCTTTCAAATTGAGTACATTCAGTTAATTCAATATGTTTTTCTCTTTAATGTTACTGTATCAGAACATGACACCCTAATCCAATAATATCATGTTGGAACGTGACACCCCGATCTTATAATACCATGTCGGAATGTGACACCCGATTCAATAGTATAGTTAATTAATCATTTATTATCACCACTTTCCACTTCACTAACAATAGTTCATCAAGTCCTCTTTATTCAAGGCATAACTTCGATAGAGAGGGTTCAAGATTATAAATTTCACGGTCTCAGGATTTAAAACCAATCACAAACCACATAGCCACACAATCAAGTACATAGAGAACTTTACAATATCACTCAGTACATATCAATCACTATTAAGAGTCTATCTATCAAATAGAATAAACTATAACCTACCTCCACTGAAAAACCAAAGTCACGCAAGCTACTTCTTCAATGCTTAAAATTTCCTCAATGCCTCCCATCCTTTCCAATCTATCAAATACATATTTGCAAAATTTGTAAGTTAACGAGTCTATAAGGACTTATATTATTCTATGTCTAGCCTAGACCTAAAAACTCACCTAATATATAATTAATTTCCTAAAGTTCAAATCTATGGATAAGTCTTAATTTCTCCCATTAATATTTAATATATTTTAAATAATTCGATACACCTAATATTTAATTACCTATCTTAATATTTCAAAACTTGAATTATAATATGATCAGATATAAAAATCTCAAACATCGAAGACAGATGTGGAGTAACTAGCGTTAATTTACCACTAAACAAGTATGCATAATTTTCTTTTCCTAAATAAAAATTGACCCATTCTACTATTATATATTACTAGGTTGTCATCACCTCATAATTGTCCATCATCGTGGCAATTTATTAGCCAATACTATTTGTCTCCCCCAAAAATCCTAAACCCCAAAAGATTAAGAGATCCTTCAATTGTTTGGTGTCTTCAACCTAACAATAACACCACTAAACTCGTTCTTTCCAATTTCTCGTCTAATTTCAATAATAATAATAATAATAATAATAATAATAATAATAATTATAATAATAATAATAATAATAATAATAATAATAATAATAATAATAATAATAATAATCCTATGACCTTTGCTCATATTTAAAAAATACATACTAAACTTACCTGAAGCACTCGTCGGCCTCCTATTGAGTTTCTAACTTAAGATAAGAACCCTTAATTATTATTAGGACTAATTATGGGAGTGGTAGAAGTGACCCCTACTAATTTTAATGTTTTTTTTAACCACCAACTATATAAATTATCAAAATCACTCATTAATTATAAAACTATAGCTATGAATAGTTCAAAATACTCATTTAAAATTTATCGGAAGAGTCTTTTGTGAACTAAAAAGCTCTAGTACTCAAAAAGATCAAATGAGTCATTATATTAAATATCATTTTACCCATCCTTCGTTCTCGAAGGATGAAAAGTAGGTGAGGGTACGAAAGGGTACAAGAATCGACAAAAATTTTAATCCATGATTTAATATATAAGTTAGGTATATATTTTGAGTTAAATAATTTCATAATTTAATTAATTATTTTGTTTTTCTATAATTAAGAAGCTCGCTAATTAATTAATATTAATTAATCTTATTTATATTTTATTTAAATTCCCTAAATTAAATTCAATTTGATTAAAGTGTTAACTCTAATTTGGCTATAAGTGAAAGTCATTTGGCCAAGTCTTAAATTCAAGCCTAGCCATTTTGACTCAACCCTTATACCGATTTTAAGCCCAAGATTGGACCCAAAACAATTTCCATTCTGTTTTCCAGTTCAGCCGACAAAAGACATGTATAGACAACTGCTAATAACTATTAGCAACTTATAGCACAACATTAATAAGCATTAAATAGCCAAATAAAATATTAGCACAAATTATCACAAAGCTAATTTGGCTTATTAAAGGACGTTTTTCCTCTTCATTATGAAATTAACCTTTAATGAATAACATAAATTTAAGTGACATGGGTTTTATTTTTTCATGGTACTATAACTATTGAATTGGTAAAGATGGTCATTCATTTTTCCATGAAATTTAACAATTCAAAATTAGTTTATCAAAAAAAAAAAAAAAAAACGCACTTCAATAACAAATAGAGAAAAATAAATGACATCATTGAAAATTATGATTTACCAAGCGAAGAATGCGATAATAAAAATTATTTTGTTTATTCAATAAAAGAGGAGGTTATTATAATAAATATTGTTTTCAACCAATCAAAATTTTGATACTTTCATCAATTCCTTTGAATTTCATTTAGGTTAATAACAATTCAACACCGATATTGATATGCGTCAAATTAGAAAAATAAATATTTATTTCAATGGATTCATTTAATTAATATCAAATTATCTAAATGTCGGTTGTGCTATTAATTTCTTTGACTATCATTATAAGATTGATGAATCTTCAATAGCAATGCTAACATAAAATAATTTGAAATTACGAGTATACATAAGATTGGAGAGGGTGTTACTACAATTATACTAATAGAAGGTCAATTTTATAAGAAAAATGAGATTGTGTCGACGTATAATTATTATGAAAAAATAGTTATGTATTACATTATGTATCTTGTAAACTAAATAGGTGCGTATAATTATGTGATAAGCTTAGTTAACTAATGAATTTCAAATAACTCTATTTGGATACATAATCTTCCATTCAAAGAATATTTATGAATTTATTATAATTTTATATTTATGTTGTCGATTATGTATACATGAAACTATTTTGAATTTATTTATTTAAAAGTTGTATACATTTATGTATATTGTAACTACAATATGCATACATTGACCCGTATTCATTTTTATATTCACCAAGTCCCTTATTTACCAAATTAATTTGTATATATTTGTTTAAATCGAGATTGACATACAATGATCAAAGTGTATTTACATGGGAAGAATTTGAAGTTGTTGGTGGAGATTAAAAAAATTGGGAACATTATACAGATTTTTCTACAAAAATTTTATTTGAACCTTTCTTACCCATAGAATTTATACAAAAAAACTAAAATCTAGAATCAAAACTATTGTTTAGAAGAGTCAAAAAAATATCAATTCCACAAATCACTAAATTTTCTAATGATTTGGGCAAAAAAAAACACTCAAGAGCATATATGAAAGAAAATTTTATGAGAGAGGATAAATATACAATTATATCTTCCATAATAAAATAGAGCAAATTAAGGAGAAGAAAGGAAAAGTAAGGGATAAAAAGGAAGAACTTATCGAGATATTTAAAAAGAGAAAAAAGAGACAAGAAAAGAAAGAACACTACTTTAAAATTGTTAATAGAAAAATAAGGAGAGAAAAAATAGGAGAAATAAAGCAATAAAATAGGAAATGGGTGAGAGAAAAATCAGTTTTTTTTAATGTTTTTCAAAAGAAGTGGATTTTGAATGTCAAATATATATTAAAAAATCCTTTTTTTGCCAATAAATTAAAAGTGGCTATTTATTTAATTATTTTCTCAAAGTTAATCAAATATCGTAAAATGTCATTTTAAATCATTTTCCCAAACATATTCAAATATTTAAATCTAAGTAGTAGGATAACCGCATGTTAGTGGGCGCTTCAAATGCCTTAAAATCCTTCTTGAAGCGTAAATAAGAATCTCTTACCCTTTTTCTCTATGTTTATAAAGATTCAATGTGTTAGAGTTTTTTAGATGAAGTTTCCTTAATTTCTTTTAAAAAAATAAGTGGCGACTCTTTTCTAAGTATTTTTCTAAATTTGTTTTATATTTAGAACAATTCAAAAAGTGATTTTTCTAAAGATAGTAAAATCACGGCATAACAACCGACGTAACTCGTAAAGGCGTAGCATCGGAGAAATAGGGATAACTATCGTAAGAGCAAGCGTATCGCCTAGCTAAGGCCCAAAATATAAGACTCTAGTCTGCTACATCAGTCTATAGGGATCTATCCTGACCGAGCGATGTCGTGGAAAAACTAAGGCCTATGGGTTCCGAATCATACATCTTTATGGCAAGCCCTAGTCAAACCTAAAGAAGGCCCAATATGCTTCAACTAAACAATAATCATGCATACAATTACTCCACATAGCAAAGAGGGTCAATTAATAAAACATAGCATGCTCACAGTTACCCGAGAATTCCAGAAATAGGACGACACCATTATTACTAAACATCTATGCATGATTCAATAACTACCAAACCCACATACCAACTAATCAACATGCATTCACATGCTCGAGCTCAATCTAAGAGAGGGAAGTCGTAGCCTACCTATAGGCCGATCAGGAGCGCTCCAAAATTACTTCTCTGGAGCTTTGTCTTTTCGAACGTCCTCGAAACGCTTCCAGGCTATCAAAAATAGAGTCACGACGTTATTACGATCGTTTAGACTCTAAAATCGCAAGAAATTGAGACAGACCAATTTCGGGATCGAAACATGGAAAGTGGGACCCATGCTGAAAATTGTGGACACACACAACTCTGAAAGTATTACAAATACCGTAATCCTATGGTATATCAATAACCAATAGAGTTGATGATGTGTTTACACCAAAGTACTGCAAGTTATGTAGAAAGTCTCCTTCCCTTTGGATAATTTGTCAATATTCTGTTTCTCAAGTTTTAAGCAACTATGCTGAAATTATCGACTAAAATTGAAATTAAAAGATGAAATCCAAATTAATCACGACAATGCGTATTACAAACTAAATTATAGAACTGGATTAGAATAGAACAAGTAAGCTGTCAAGCTGAAATGAGTCAACTATCACACAAAAAAACCATGTAAATCTAAGGAAGGATTTGAGTACTATTTGTTCTGTTTGTGCACGATTCTACACAGTGGTCGTGTCTCGCTGCTACATATCAAGTCTAATTTGGACTGACAGCTACTTTGAGTACCATTGGCATGTTGATCTAGTTTCGTTCAAGTAATGGATTCTAGCCAACTGAAAGGAAAGGACATCATAACTTCACAGTACAACATAAGGCACAAGTTTAGCTTTAACCGCTAAAGACTCATCCCATCACACTACTCTATAAAATAGAGGAACCAACAGAATGACTCCACGATTGTTTTCGATGTTGGCAAAATCTACAGAGACACCTCTATTGCTTTTAATATTTTCCTTGTTATCATCATCATCATCAATATGAGTAACCATCCTTACTAAAAGCTGAACCAACATTCTCTACATCATGTTCATGGATTGAAACCTCTCCCTTCAAAACTCCATTAGGCTCTTTGTGAATCAATGTAACGTTAAGTTTACCTTCATCGTTTGGAGTCACTGAAGATGCATACGACTGAGAATGAGTATTGGTGTTTGATTGTTGGGAAGATTCCATTTGCCTCATCCAGTCTACTTTCTTTGGATGAACAAATGTTTACTTGAACCAATGAGAGCAGTTGGTGGGGGCACTATAATTGGTTGTATGAATCAATAGAAGCCAACATATTTTCAGGTCTTTGTATCTTTCAGCCTGCAATGCTTAGTCCTTAAAGGAGACGTAAGTTGTGCTCCATAAAGGAATCTGCCCTTCACACATCGGGCCTTGGGATGGAGAGAACGACAACCCAGTTTCTCCCGGTGGGCTGAGACTTGTTGACAACCTGGGCTCTGATACCAATGTTGGGTGGTCTTGGGCCTTCTCAACCCAAAAGCTAGCTCAAAGGTTGAGGTTTTCCCTCACACTTATAAATTGACCACCAGCCCCTTCCACTTCCGATGTGGGATAAACCCAACAATGATAGGATCATGAACGTTGACGTGACATGTGAAGAAATTAAATATGCATCTTATATTATGATGCAAAATTTACCTCAAATTGTAGTTGTAGTAGGGTAAAACTACTGCCTCAATCTTATTTTATGACGCCATTTAAATTCAAACTGTAGTTGACCTAGGAATTATAGTCCTATTAAATTTCAAATTCATATATCTTTTCTATTGTCCTAGCCAAAAAGGATTTGTAATTGGATTAGGAAAAAAAATATATTTCCATCACATGACATCTATAAATAGACGCATTGTATCCACAATTTTTTTTCAATTACGGATTTTGAGCTACAATCCAATGACGAAAGGGGCATAATTCAAGGTAATTTTCCTCCATTTTTCTGATTTTCCTCACTTTTTCTACAGATTGACGCATCTGTCGCAGAAAATTCATATCTCATTGTAGAAAAATCAAAATCATGAACGGTTTGATTTTCCTGAAATGATATTTCTCCATCTCTAACATATCCAAAATTCATAATTTAATACATTTCGAATATTTTTTGATAATTTTTTTAAGATAGCTCTAGATTCTGCCATGCTGAAAATTTCAGAATTGTGCGGCTTTACTAAACTCTCGTGTCTTGATGTAGGAACGACGAAATCACAAGACGCTTGATTATTTCGAATATATACACAAAGGTCTTCAGTGTTTCCAAAATTCAAAATTTAATACCTTCAGAATCATTCTAGATGATTTTTCGAAGTTAACTTTAAACTCTGCTATGCTGAAAATTTCAGATTTGTGTGGCTTCACTAAAATTCTTGTTTCTTGATCTAGGAACGACGAAATCACAAGCCTCTTGATTATTTAGAATTTAGACACAACGTTCTACAACACGTCCGAAACTCTAGATTTAATACCTTCAGACTCTTTATGGGTGATTTTCCTAAGTTAACTTTACATTTTGTTGTACAACTGATTTTCTTAAGGCGAAAGCGGATGGATGTAAATCCCCGCCTTAAGAAAGGTAACTTCATGGTATTCTTAAGACGAAAGCGGATAGATGTAAATCCCCGCCTTAAATAAAGGTAACTTTATGGTATTCTTAAGGTGAAAGCGGATAGATGTAAATCCTCGCCTTAAGAAAGGTAACTTTATGGTATTCTCAAGGCGAATACGGATAGATATAAATTCCCTCCTTCAGAAAGATAACTTCATGATATTCCTAAGGTAAATGCGGATAGATGTAAATCTCTGCCTTAATAAAGGTAACTTCATGGTATTCTTAAGGCGAATGTGAATAGATATAAATCCCCGCCTTAAGAAAGGTAACTTCATGGTATTCTTAAGGCGAAAGCGGATAGATGTAAATCCCCGCCTTAAGAAAGGTAACTGTATGGTTTTCTTAAGGTGAAAGTGGATAGATGTAAATCACCACCATAAGAAAGGTAACTTTATGATATTCTTAAGGCGAATACATATAAATATAAATTCCCACCTTAAGAAAGGTAACTTCATGGTATTATTAAGGCGAATGCGGATAGATGTAAATCTCCGCCTTAAGAAAGGTAACTTCATGGTATTGTTAAGGCGAATACGGATAGATGTAAATTCCCGCCTTAAGAAAGGTAACTTCATGGTTTTCTTGAGGTGAAAGCGGATAGATATAAATCTCGCCTTAAGAAAGGTAATCTAAAGGTGTGAAGACTTCAAGACTTCAACTTTTAGACTTGAATAATTTGAAGATTTCAACTTGGAGACTTAAAGGATTTAAACACCTCAACCTACCGAAGAATTTGAAGACCTCAACTTGCAGACTTGAAGAATTTGAAGACCTCAACTTGCAGACTTCAAGAATTCAAAGACCTCAACTTGCAAACTTGAAGAATTTGAAGATCTCAACTTGCAGACTTGAAGAATTTAAAGACTTCACCTTGCAGACTTAAAGAGATTGAAGACTTCAACTTGCAGACTTAAAGAATTTGAGGACTTGAACTTGTAGACATATAGATTCCAACTCGCAGACTTAAAGAATTTGAAGACTTTAACTTCCAAACTTTAAGGATTTGAAGACTTCAACTTGCAGACTTAAAGAATCTGAAGACATCAACTTGGAGACTTAAAGAATATGAAGACTTCAGCTTGCATAGTTGGAGGATTTTGAAGACTTCAGGTTGCATAGTTGGATGATTTAAAGACTTCAACTTTCATAATTGGAGTATTTGAAAACTTCAACTTTCAAACTTTTCTGAATTTAAAGAAACTTCAAGAATGCTATTAGAGAAACTCATATTTTATAAGAGTTTGTCTGTAACACCCTAAAACGAACTAAGGTGAACAAGAGCTTCGTGAATGTTTCTTTAGTTAATTTTGTGTTAAAATGAGTTACATTGATGTTCTTAGGAAGTTTGTGAAGTTTGGTGATGTTTGGAGGTCAAACGTCCAAGAACGTCCATGACGTTCGGATGATATGCCTTAGATTGTGCTTGTATGTCTTCATGTGTTTTAGGGAGTTTTACGTGTTCGTTTTAATCAAAATTGATGTGGTATATTCCTAAGACCTAAATGACTATGTTTAGGGGTTCACCGTAGGGTACGACCCCACCTAGGACCCACGAGGGGTCCTATAAGAGGACCCAAGACTTAGCACCCAAGATACCAAATCACTGCTCAATCGACGCCTAGCAGCCTACGGTCCGTAGTCAAGACTACGCCCCATCTACTAGGGGCGTAGGTCAAGACATGGCGTGGGAGCTCAACACTCCAGCTGCAGCTGCATACCCAAACAACGACCATGCAGCACAGGCCGTCGTTCAGTCGACACCCCGTTGCTTGGGTCCGTCGATGGGTCCTGCAAAAGCTATCACGTTTTCACTGTGTTGGCTTGGGGTGTTTTGTAGATTCACCCCAAGTCTTTTATGACCCTAGGATGATATTTTTAGGGGTTTTAAGTTATATTGGATTAATTTTAAGTCCTAAACCTAGACAAGACCCCTCACTTCAAATATTCAAACTCTCTCTAAAACTCCATACAAGCTAAGACTCAAGAAGAAACTAAGAGGGCTGTTGGTGGACGTTTCTTCACCAAAAATCAGTGGGGTTTCTTCCATTTGAGGTATGGTAGTCATCCTTGAACTCTCTTTAATTCGCGGAGTCCTTTCTAAAAGATTCCAAAAATGGTTTTCAAACTCTATCTTCGTCTATCTTTAACTCTAAATATGGGTCGTGCATGAAAAATTTTAAAAGATGCAAATATGATGTTTCTATTGTTAGTTGGTGATTTTAATGGTAAAACTTTAATGAAAACATGTTAAAGCTTTATATCAAATTTTGACTTAAGAAATGAGTTAAATGAGCATGGTTTTGTAGTCTTTGAGCTTTGGTCTCTTTGTGTTGATATTGTTGTTTAGCTACTGCCCTAAGGTCTATATTATGATGAAATGTTGAGTAAAATATTTTAGGTGATGAAAGCTTGGATAAAGGGTAAGTTGGTTATGTTGTTTAGGTTTATTATGAAATGCTCTTGAGTGGTATGGTCCACCTTCTTGGTGGCGGTGTTTAGTTGATGTATTTGGATATATTTAGTATGTATTGTGAATATAGCTTTGAAGGCCTAATGTGAGAAATGAAGATGGTTCTTGTAATGTGTATTATGAAGCTTGAATTGTATGTTTTGATTAGATTATGCCTAAATGAAGTAAGTGTATATGTTGAGCATGTTAAAGTGTGTAATGTGATGAATGAAGGTCTAAGGATGCATAGGAGTTAATGAAAATGAAATGATACTATGTGCATGATGTGCTCACATGTACACATACACACACTTTGAATGAATGAATGAATGAAGTAAAAGAATGTGAATGAAAAGGGGAGTTTTGGGGTGAACACTCTTCGTAAGTCGAGATGAAGTGTTTAGTAGCAACCTCATTGTCTTCAAAGGATTTCTAAGATAGGTAGGAGGATGGATACCCTTCGTGAGTTGAGATGTGGTGTCCACTAGTTATCCTTAACCTATAGTATAAAATGTTGAGAATCTGTGGGAGTTATGCTTAGCACCGAGAGGATATGAAGAAGGGTTGGTTACACTTCGTGAGTTGAGATGTTGTATTCCAATGTACCTCTTGAGATAAGTACTCCTCGTTAGTAGAGAATGAGTTACTTAGTAGCAATCTCCTTATCCCTTAACTATGTTGCATAGGTGTAGCTATTGGGAAAACCATGTAAAATCTAAGAGAATGACCTTACTCTAGGCAAGTGAGGATCCCTCACCCGATAGGGGTTAATATCAGGATTTAGGTCTAGCTCTCATGGTTTATGTCGGTTAAGCTAACCCCCACAAAAGTAATGAAAGTATTAAGTCTCATAAAAGAGTGTACTACTTAGGGTGGTTAGTGGAATGGGACACTATCTATCCATTGAACTAGATAGGCATTCCTAAAGGGAAGTCTTGGTGAGTCTTATATGAATTGAAAGTACTAAGTCTTCTAGAAGAGTGTGCTACTTAGGGTAGGTGGTGGAATGGGGCGCCGTCTATTCATTGCACTAGGTAGGCATTCCGAAAGGGGAATGTTGGTGAGTCTTATATGAATGGAATGAGCTAAGTCTTCTAAAAGAGCGTACTACTTAAGGTAGGTGGTGGAATGTGACGTCATCTACTCATTGAACTAAGTAGACATTCCGAAAGGGAATTCTTGGTGTGTTGTTGGAGTGTTCTTCTAATGTCTTGTCATTGAGTGGGGTCTTGTTCTCCCGAGGCAAGTAAGCCTAGAAGGGGTAGTCTTGGGGATCACCTAGGTGTGTATTGAAGGAGGTGTATGGGCATTTCCTTCATGTCTTACCTTGGTGAGTCTTAGGATAACCTTATCTAGGGAAACTCCTACGGAAATGAGTTCACTTCCTCTTGTCTTGACTTTGGGAGTTCACTGTTTTGGGATAAAATGAATTCACTGTAATATTGAAAGTCACAGTAACATTTGGTACTTCACTGTAAAATGGTTCTTTTTGCTAAAATTATGGAAATCCTTCTCTAAGTGTTAAATCATGATTCCTATGTTGTTTTACTCCTATATTCATGAAGGTTATACTTATTTGGCATGAAAGTGTAATTATACTAAAATGTCCCTCTTTGCATGTTTTTGCATATGTCATACTTAGTACATTATTTGTACTAACCCCATACTTTTTTATATTCTATATGTATAGGTTTGGAAGCAAGGAGAAGTCTAGAAGGAGAAACTTGGGAATCTACTATCTCAAGACTTGGTATGTCCTCATATATTCGAGGACATAGTCTATGTTTTCTTAGTTTTGTTATTAAGAATTATTATGTATTTCCTTTAAATGTAAAGGGCCATGTCACTAAGATATTATGTCGTGTCTTTAAGTTTAGCTTGTGACGATGAGATTTTCTTATTATTTATGAAAGAATTCCTTTTTATATTAATTGTCGTGAAAAGTTTTAAATTCCGTACTACTTTTTATGTCTTATGTAATGAACTATAATTAAAGGGCTTGTACAAGACCCCAAAGGGTCAAGTACGCCTTGTGACGATCCATGGGTTCTCCCTAACTTCTAGGGGTACTTGCGGGTCATCACAAACTTGGTATCATAGCATAAGGTTATGAGAAATAGTTTAGGGTCTAAAGTCTCACAAGCCACGTCTAGTAGAGTCTTGGTCATTAGTGTGAGTCGCGACACATCCATGGACAAGAGGCTATAAGATGATAGATGTTTCACTTTCTTCATTATTCTAATGTCGTGCCTTAGAGTTGAGTTCTATAAGATGTCTCTCTCAACCTCTTCTCTTTGTGTTTATAAGACATGAATACGAGGAGATCAACCGCTAGAAGAGAGGAGGGAGGTGTAGCTAATGAGAGGATCCCTCCCCATGTTGACAAGTTCCTATAGTTGGCCTAGAGGGAGAAAATGAGGAGGTTCCCCTTCAAGAACCTCAAGTGCCTCCGGAACCTCAAGAGCCTCAAGTTCCCCCAAATGCCCCTATGCCTCAAGCTCCTTTTGTTGAAGGGGATATGACTAATGCGGAGTTGAGGGCTGCCCTAATGAATTTGACCCAACTCATGACGGCTCAAGCTCATATCTTCAATAATCACTTTGTTGCCCAAGGTAACCAAGGAGGTGGACCTCAACCTCATGCTAGTACTCCCGCTTCTAGAATTCGTGATTTCATGAGGATGAACCCTCCTACGTTTCATGGCACTAAGGTGGATGAAGATCCACAAGGTTTCATAGATTAGGTGTTCAAAGTTGTGGATGCTATGGGTGTGACCCCTAGGGAGAAAGCGGAGTTAGCCGCTTACCAGCTTAAGGATGTGGTTCAAGTGTGGTTTGAGCAATGGAGGGATGAGAGACCCTTGAGAGATGGTCGGTTTATTGGGAGGTGTTCAAAGAGGCTTTCCTAGATAGGTTCTTTCCCCTAGAGTGGAGGGAGAAGAAAATGGTTGAATTCATGAATCTTCGTCAAGGGGGAATGAGTGTGCAAGAGTACTCCCTTAAATTCACTCAACGCTCTAAGTATGCCCCAACCATGGTAGCCAACCCTAGGGCTAGGATGAACAAATTTGTGATGTGAGTGTCTAGCTTGGTGGAGAAAGAGTGTCGTACGACAATGCTTCTTAATGACATGGATATTTCTTGGTTCATGGTGTATGCTCAACAAATGGAGGAGTCCAAATTAGGGAGATAAGGCAAGGGTAAGAGGCCTAGGTCGGATGATTATAGTAACAAAAAACCTAAGAAGAGGTTCTTTCACCAAGAGTCTTCCATGGGAAACAAGGATAGGGCTCCAAACCAAAATTCCCAAGGAGGTGGCCATACTTTTGGGAGGACTAGGTGTGCTTTTTGTGGAAAGCAACATTTGGGTAAGTGTCTTGACGTAACGGATGGTTGCTTTGGGTGTGATAGTAAGGGACACAATATGAGGGACTGACCTATCATCAATTCAAGGGGGAAAGAGGTCAATCAAGCTCCTCAAGGTGGTCTAGATCCCAATGCTCCAAAGAAGAAGAATCCCTATGGGATGGGAGCTAGGAAAGAGAACTAGTCCGGATTTGAAAGTCTCGGTAAGTCTTAAGTCTTTATGGTTGTTGTACTTATGATATGAGATGAGTTTATATGGTTTTATATTTTATATGATCATGCTTTCTTGATGAATTGCTTAAAGGATGAATTTTTGGACTTTCTAGCATGCTTCACTGTGTTAAGAATGATGCTCACTGTAAAGATTTTGATTTTTGAAAAAAAATGCATTGTCATGAATTGTGGCTTTAATGTGTGTAAAAGTATTGTATATGAGCATGTTTAACGTTGGAGAAGGTAGTTCCTCCATAAATGAAGAATGAGGGTGAATTTTGAATTGTGAAAGTTGTTGCAAAGTTGCCTGTGTTGCAAAGTGTTTGAAAATGTGAAATTGTGCTCCTTGTTAGTCGGTGCCTTGACTATGAATGTTTCATCATGATTGTAATGTGTTTTGTGCTGATAATTGAGTCCTTGATGTTCTTAAAAGAGTTAAGTGTCATTCGAGGACGAATGTTGTTCTAAGGGGGAGAATGTAACTCCCTAAAATGAACTATGGTGAACTAGAGATTCATGAATGTTTCTTGAGTTAATTTTGTGTTAAAATGACACTGATGTTTTTAGGCAGTGTGTGAAGTTTGGTGACATTTGGAGGTCAAACGTCCAAGAACGTCCATGACGTTTGGAAGATATGCCTTAGATTGTGCTTGTGTGTCTTCATGTGTTTTAGGGAGTTTTACATGTTCGTTATATCAAAATTGATGTGGGATGTTCCTAAGACCTAGATTACTATGTTTAGGGGTTTAACGTCCGGGTACGACCCCACCTAGGACCCACGAGGGGTCCTAGAAGAGGACCCAAGACTTAGCACCCAAGCTGCCAAATCACTGCTCAATCGACGCCTAGCAGCCAAAGGGCCGTAGTCAAGACGACGCCCCATCGTCTAGGGGCGTAGTTCAAGACTTGGCGTGGGATATCAACACTCCAGCTGCAGCTGCATACCGAAACGACGCCCATGCAGCACGGGCTATCGTTCAGTCGATGCCCCGTTGCTTGGGTCCATCGATGGGTCCAGCAAATGC
Source organism: Solanum lycopersicoides (assembly GCA_022817965.1). Lineage (NCBI taxonomy): Eukaryota > Viridiplantae > Streptophyta > Magnoliopsida > Solanales > Solanaceae > Solanum > Solanum lycopersicoides. The sequence goes on from JAJJBR010001720.1 coordinate 19,885, forward strand.
TGTCACGTTTTCACTGTTGGCTTGAGGTGTTTTGTAAATTCACCCCAAGTCTTTTATGACCCTAGGATGATATTTTTTTATTGTTTTTAATTTATATTAGATTAGTTTTAAGTCCTAGAACTAGACAAGAACCCTCACTTCAAATATTCAAACTCTCTCTCTAAAGACAAACTCTCTCTAAAACTCCATACAAGCTAAGACTCAAGAAGGAACTAGGAGGGATGTTGGTGGACTTTTCTTCACCAAAAATCATTGGGGTTTCTTCTATTTGAGGTATGGTAGTCATCCTTGAACTCTCTTCCATTCAAGGAGTCCTTTCTAAAAGATTTCATAAAGGGTTTTCAAACTCTATCTTCTTCTATCTTTAACTCTAAACGTGGGTCTTGCATGAAAACATTTTAAATGATGCAAATATGATGTTTCTAATGTTAGTTGGTGATTTTAATGCTAAAACTTCAATGAAAATATGTTAAAGCTTTATATCAAATTTTGACTTAAGGAATGGTTAAATGAGCACGATTTTGTAGTCTTTGAGCTTTGGTTTCTTTGTGTTGATATTGTTGCTTAGCTACTGCCCTAAGGATATATTATGATGAAATGTTGAGTAAAATATTATAGGTGATGGAAGCTTGGATAAAGGGTAAGTTGTTTATGTTGTTTAACTTTATTATGAAATGCTCTCAGTGGTATGGTCCACCTTCTTGGTGGCGGTGTTTACTTGATGTATTTGGATATATCGATGCGGCTTTACTAAACTCTCGTGTCTTGATTGTAGGAGGACGACGAATCAACAAGACGCATTATTATTTGAAATATACAACAAAGGTCTTCAGTGTTTCCAAAATTCAAATTAACCTTCAGGAATCATTCTAGATGCATTTTTCGAAGTTAACTTTAAACTCTGCTATGCTGAAAATTCAGATTTGTGTGGCATTCACTAAAATTCTTGTTCTTGATCTGGAACGACGAAATCACAAGCCTCTTGATTATTTAGCATTTAAGAACACAACGTTTCTACCAAGCACGTCGAAGACTCTTAGATTTAATACCTTCAGACTCTTTGATGGGTGATTTCCTAAGTTAACTTTACATTTTGTTGACAACTGATTTTCTTAAGGCCGAAAGCGGATGGATGTAAATCCCCGCCTTTAAGAAAGGAACTTCATGGTATTCTTAAGACGAAAGCGATAGATAAATCCCCGCCTTAAATAAAGTAACTTTATGGTATCTATAGCATGAAAGCGGATAATGTAAATCTCGCCTTAAGAAAGTAACTTATGGTATTCTTCAAGCGAATACGGATAGCATATAAATTTCCCTCCTTCAGAAAGATACTTCAGAATATTCCTAAGGAAATGCGCGAAATGTAAATCTCTGCCCTTAATAAAGGTAACTTCATGGATTCTAAGGCGAATGTGATAGAATATTAAATCCCCGCTTAAGAAGGGTAACTTCATTGGTATTCTTAAAGGCGAAACGGATAGATGTAAATCCCCGCCTTAAGAAAGGTAACTGTTATGGTTTTTCTTAAGGTTTGAAAGTGGATAGATGTAAATCCACCCCATAAGAAAGGTAACTTTATTGTATTCTTAAGAGCGAATACATATAAATATAAATTCCCACCTAAGAAAGGTAACTTCATGGTATTATTAAGCGAATGCGAGCAAAGCTAAATCTCCGCCTTAAGAAAGGTAAACTCATTGCGTATTGTTAAGGCGAATACGGATATGATTGTAAATTCCCGCCCTTAAGAAAGGGTAACTCATGGTTTTTCTGAGGCTGAAAGCGGATAGATATAATCTCGCCTTAAGAAAGGTAATCTAAAGGTGCTGAAACTTCAAGAACTTTCAACTTTTGAGACTTGAATAATTTGAAGATTTCAACTTGGAGACTAAGGATTTAAACACACTCAAACCTACCCGAAGAATTTTGAAGACCTCAAACTTCGCAGACTGAAAGAATTTGAAACCTCAACTTGCAGACTTCAAGAATTCAAAGACCTCAACTTAGGCCAAACTTGAAGAATTTAAGATCTCAATTGCAGACTTTGAAGATTTAAAGATCTTCACCTTGCAGACTTAAGAGATGAAACTTCAACTTGCCAGACTTTAAAGGAATTGGACTTGGACTTGTAGACATATAGATTCCAACTCGCAGACTTAAAGAATTTGAAGGACTATTAACTTCCAAACCTTTAAGGATTTGACAGACTTCAACATGCAACTTAAAGAACTAAGAACGAATCAACTTGGAGACTTAAAGATATGAAGACTTCAGCTTGGCTAGTTGCGAGGATTTGTGAGACTTCAGTGCATACGTGGAATGATTTAAAGACTTCAACTTTTTCAAATGGAGTATTTGGAAAACTTCAACTTTCCAAACTTTTTTCTGATTTAAAGAAAACTTCAAGACATCTATTAGAGAAACTCAATTTTATAAGAGGTGTCTGTAAAACACCGAAACGAACTAGAAGTGAACAAGAGCTTCGCTGAATCGTTATTTAGTTAATTTTTGTTTAAAAGGAGTTACATTGTATCGTTCTTAGGAGTTTGTGAAGATTGGTGATGTTGAGGTCAAACGTCCAGAACGTCCATGACGTTCGGGATGATATGCCTTAGATTGTGCGTTGTAGTCTTCATGTGGTTTTAGGGAGTGTTTACAGTGTTCGTTTTAATCAAAATTGATTTGTTGGTAGATTCCGTAAGACCTACAATGACTAGTGTTTAGGGTTTCACCGTAGGGTACGACCCCACCTATGACCCACAGGGGTCCTATAAGAGGACCCAAGACTTAGCACCCAAGATACCAAAGTCACTGCTCAATCGACGCCTAGCCAGCTACGGTCCGTATCAAGACACGCCCCCATCTACTAGGGGGCGTAGTCAAACATCTGGCGTGGGAGCTCAACACTCCAGCTGCCAGGCTGCATACCACAACAACGACCATGCAGCAACAGCCGTCGTTCAGTCGACACCCCTTGCTTCTCGTCTCGAGGGTCCTGGCAAAAGCTATCACGTTTTCACTGTGTTGGCTTGGCGGTTGTTTGTAGATTCACCCAGGTTTTTATGACCCTAGGATGAATTTTTAGGGTTTTAAGTTATTGGATTAATTTTAAGTCCTAAACCTAGACAAGACCCCTCACTTCAAATATCAAACCTCTCTCTAAAACTTCCATACAAGCTAAGACTCAAGAAGAAACTAAGGGCTTGTTGGTGACGTTTCTTCACCAAAAAATCAGTGGTTCGTTTCCTATTTGAGGTATGGTAGTCATCCTTGAACTCTCTTTAATTTCGCGGAGTCCTGTTCTAAAACGATTCCAAAAATTCGGTTTCAAACTCTATCTTCGTCTATCTTTAACCTAATATGGTCGGTGCATGAAAAAATTAAAAGATCGCAACATATGATATGTTTCTATTGTTAGTTGGGATTTTAATGGGTTAAAACTTTTAATTGAAAAACATGTTAAAGGCTTTATATCAAATTTGATTAAGAATGAGTTATAATGAGCCAGTGTTTGTAGCTTTGACTCTTGTCTTCTTTGTGCTTGATATTGTGTTAGCTACTTCCTAAGTCTATATTATGATGAAATGTTGAGTAAAAATTTTAGGTATGAAAGCTTGGATAAAGGTAAGTTGGTTATGTGTCTTTAAGGTTTATTATGAAATGCTTACTTGAGTGGTATGTTCCACCTTCTTGGTGCGCGTGTTTAGTTGATGTATTTGGATATATTTAGTATGTATTGTGAATATAACTTTGAGGCCTAATTGTGAGAAATAAGAGTTCTTAATGTGTATATGAAGCTTGATTGTTATGTTTGATAGATTATGGCCTAAATGAAGTAAGTGTATATGTTGGTCATGTTAAAGTGTTAATGTGATGAATGAAGGTCATAAGGAGCATAGAGTTAATGAAAATGAAATGATACTTATGTGCATGCATGTGCTCAACATACACCATACACACATTTGAAGAATGAATGAATAATAAGTAAAAGAATGTGAATGAAAAGGATTTTGTGGGCTGAACACTCTTCGTAAGTCGGATGACAGTGTTAGTAGCAACCTCATGTCTTTCAAAAGTGATTTTAAGATAGTGTAGGAGGAGTGCGTTACCCTTCGTGCAGCTTGAGATTTGGTGTCCACTAGTTATCCTCTACCATAGTATAATGTTGAGAATCTTGTGGAGTTACTGCCTTAGCCACCGAGAGGTTATGAAAAGGGTTGGTTACACTCGTATTTGAGATGTTGGTATTCCATGTACCTCTTGAGATAAGTTACCTCCTTTTAGTTAGTAGAAATGAGTTACTTATACAATCCCTTATCCTTAACTATTTGCCATAAGGTTAGCTTATTGGGAAAACCATGTAAATCTAAGAGAATGACCTAACTCGTGGCAAGGTGAGGATCCCTCACCATAGGGGTTATATCACGATTTCAGGCTAGCTCTCTGTGTTCTATGTCTGGTTAGCTAACCCCCACAAAAAGTAATGAAAGTTATTAAGTCTCATAAAGAGTTACTACTTAGGGTGGTTAGCTGGAATGTGGACACTATCATCCATTGAACTAGATAGGCATCCTAAAATGGGAATCTTGGTGAGTCTTATATGAATTGAAAGTACTAAGTCTTCTTAGAGAGTGCTGCTACTTTAGGGGTAGTGGATGGAATGGCGCCGTCTATTCATTGCACTAGTGTAGGCATTCCGAAAAAGGGGAAGGTTGGTTGAAGTCTTTATATGAATGGAATGAGCTAAGTCGTCTAAAAGAGCGTACCTAACTTAAGGTAGGTTGGTGGAATGTGACGTATCTAACTCATTGAACTAATGTAACATTCCGAAAGGGAATTCTTGGTTAGTGTTGTTGAGTGTTCTTCTAATGTCTTGTCATTGAGGGGGTCGTCTCTCCCGAGCAAGTAAGCCTAGAAGGGAGTCTGGGGATCACCATGTGTTATGAAGAGGTGTATGGGCAATTTCCTTCAGTCTTAACCTGGTGAGTCTTAGGGATAACCTCTATCTTAGGGGAAACTCCTACGAATGAGTTCAGCTTCCCTTTGTCTTGACTTGGATTCACTGTCTTTGGGATAAAATGAATTCCACGTAATATTGAAAAAGTCACCAGTAAATTTGGTACTTCACTGTAAAATGGTTCTTTTTGTAAATTATGGAAATCCTTCTCTAGTGTTAAATCATGATTCCTATGTGTTTACTCCTATATCATGAAGGTTATACTTTATTGCAATGAAAGTTAATTTATACTAAATGTCCCTCTTTGCATGTTTTGCATATGTCATACTTAGTACATTATTATGTACTAACCCATATTTTTTATATCTATATGATAGCGTTTGGAAGCAAGGAGAAGTCTAGAAGGAGAAACTTGGGAATCTTACTATCTCAAGACCTTGGATGTCCTCATATATTCGGTAGACATAGTTCTATGTTTCTTAGTTTTTATTAAGAATTATTATGTATTCCTTTAAATTTAAAGGCCATGTCACTAAGAATATTATTGTCGTGCTCTTTAGGTTTAGCGGTGACGATGTAGATTTGTCTTATTATTTATGAAAGAATTCCTTTTATATTAAATGTCGTGAAAAGTTTTAAATCCAGTACATACTTTTTATGTGTCTTATGTAATGAACTATAATAAAGGGCTTGCTACAAGACCCCAAAGGGGTCAAGTACGCCTTGTGACGATCATGGGTTCTCCCTAACTTCTAGGGGGTACTTGCGGGTCATCACAAACTTTGTACATAGCTAAGTTATGAGAAATAGTTTAGGGTCTAAAGTTCACAGAGCCACGTCTATAGAGTCTTGGTCCTTAGTGTGAGGTCGGCGACACATCCATGCGACAGAGGCTAGAAGTGATAGATGTTTCACTTTCTCATTATTCTAATGTCGTGCTTAGAGTTCCAGTTCTTATAGATGTCTCTCTCAAACCTCTTCTCTTTGTGTTTATAAGACATAACTAACGAGGAGAATCAACCGCTAGAAGAGAGGAGGAGGTTAGCTAATGAGGGACTCCCTTTCCCCCATGTTGAGCCAATTCCTATTAGTTGCCTAGAGTGGAGAAAATGAGGAGAGCTTCTCCCTTCAAGGAACCTCAAGTGCTCGGCCGGAACCTCAGCAGCCTCAAGTTCCCCCAAATTGCCCCTAGCCTCAAGCTCCTTTGTGTTGAAGGGATATGACTAATGCGGAGTGAGGCTGCCCTAATAGAATTTGACCCAACTCATGACGCGCTTCCAAGCTCATATCTTACAAAATCACTTTGTTGCCCAAGGTAACACAAGGAGGTGGACCTTTCACCTCATGCTATACTTCCCGCTTCTAGAATTCGTGTTTCATGAGGAGAACCCTCCTACGTTCATGGCACTAATGGATGAAGATCCACAAGGTTTCATAGATTAGGTGTATCAAATTGTGGATGCTATGCGGTAGTGACCCCAGGAGGAAAGCGGAGTTTTACCGCTTACCAGCTTAAGGATGTGGTTCAAGTGTGGTTTGAGCAATGCGAGGATGAGAGACCTAGAGATGGTCCGTTTATTGGAAAGGTGTTCAAAGAGGCTTTCCTAGATAGGTTCTTTCCCCTCTTAGAGGGAGGAGAAGAAAAATGGTTGAATATCATGAATCTTCGTCAAAGGCGAATGAGGTGTGCAAGAGTACTCCCTTAAATTCACTCAACTCTCAAGTATGCCCCAACCATGGTAAGCCAACCCTAGGCTGGATGAACAAAATTTGTGCGAAGTGATGAGTGTCTAGCTGGTGGAAGAAAGAGTGTCGTACGACATGCTTCTAATGACATGGAATTTCTTGGTTCATGGGTTGCTCAAACAAATGGAGGAGTCCAAATAGGGAGATAACGGCAAGGGTAGAGCCTAGGGTCGGATGGTTATCAGTAACAAAAAACCTAAGAAAGAGGTTCTTTCACCAATAGTCTCCATGGAAACAAGGATAGGCCTCCAAACCAAAATTCCCAGGAGGTGGCCATAATTTGGAGGACTAGTGTGCTTTTTGTGGAAAAGCAACATTTGGGAAGTGTTCTTGCACGTAACGGACTGGTTGTCTTTGGGTGTGCTAGTAAGGGACACAATAGAGGACTATCCTATCATCAATTCAAGGGGAAAGAGTCAATCAAGCTCCTCAAGGTGCGTCTAGAATCCCAATGCCTCCAAAGTAAGAAGAATCCCTATGGGATGGAGCAGGAAAGAGAACTAGTCCGGATTTGAAAGTCTTCGGTTAAGTCTTTAGTCTTTTATGGTGTTTACTTATATATCGAGAGAGTTTATAATGGTTTTATATTTTATATGATATGCTTATTCTTGATGCAATTGCCTTAAAGGATCGAATTTGACTTCATAGCATTGCTTCACTGATTTAAGAATGATGCTCACTGTAAAGATTTTGATTTTGAAAAAAAATCATTGTCATGAATTGTGCCTTTAATGTGTTATAAAAGTATTGTATATGAGCATGGTTTAACGTTGGAGAAGTAGTTCCTCCATAAATTGAAGAATGAGGCGTGAATTTTGAATGATGAAAGTTGTTTGCAAGTTGCCTGTTGTGCAAGTGTTTGAAAATGTGAAATTGCTGTCCTTGTTAGTCGTGTCGCCTTGACATGAATGTTTCATCATGATTGTAATGTGTTTTTGCTATAATTATCCTTATGTTCTTAAAAAGAGTAAGTTGTCATTCGAGACGAATGTTGTCTAAGGGGGAGAAATTAACTGCCCTTAAAATGAACTTGGGAACTAGAGATTCATGAATAGTTCTTGAGTTAAATTTTGTGTTTAAAATGACACTGATGTTTTTAGGGCAGTTGTGAAGTTTTGCGTGACATTTGGAGGTCAAACGTCAAGAACGTCCATGACGTTGGCAAGATATGCCTTAGATTGTGCTTGTGTGTCTTCATGTGTTTAGGGAGTTTACCCATGTCGTTATATCAAAATTGAGTTGTGGGAGTTCCTTAAAGACCATAGATTATATGTTTAGGGTTTAACGTCGCGGTACGACCCCACCTAGGACCACGAGGGGTCCTAGAACGAGGACCCAAAGACTTACACCCAAGCTGCCAAATCACTGCTCAATCGACGCCTAGCAGCCAATAGGGCCGTAGTCAAGACGGACGCCCCATCTACTAGTGGGCGTAGATGTTCAAGACTTGGCGTGGATATCAAGACTCCAGCATGCAGCTGCCATACGAAACGGACGCCATGGCAGCACGGGGCTATCGTTCAGTCGATGCCCCGTTGCTTGGGTCCCATCGATGGTCCAGCAAATGCTGTCACGCTTTTCACGTTGGCTTTGAGGGTGTTTTGTAAAATTCCACCCCAAGTCTTTATGACCCTAGGATGATATTTTTTTTTTGTTTTATATTTATATTAGAATTAGTATTTAAGTCCTAGAATAGACAAGAACCCTCCTTCAAATATTCAAACTCTCTCTCTAAAGACAAACTCTCTCTAAAAACTCCATTACAAGCTAAGACTCAAGTAAGGAACAGGAGGGTATGTTGGTGGACTTTTCTTCACCAAAAATCATTGGTTTCTTTCTATTTAGGTAGTTGGTAGTCACCTTGAACTCTCTTCCATTCAAGGAGGTCCTTCTCTAAAGATTTCATAAAGGTTTTCAACTCGTACTTCTTCTATCTAACTTTAAACGGGGTCTTGATGAAAACATTTTAAAATGATGCAAATATGATGTTTCTAATGTGTAGATTGGTTGATTTTTAATGCTAAAAACTTAATGAAAATATGTTAAAGCTTTATATCAAATTTTACTTAAGGAATGGGTTAAATGAGCACGAGTTTGTAAGTCTTTGAGCTGTGTCTTTGTGTTGATATTGTTGCTTAAGCTAGCTGCCTAAGGGATATATTATGATGAAAGATGTTGAGTAAAATATTATAGAGTGCATGGAAGCTTGGATAAACGGGTAAGTTGTTTATGTTGTTAACTTTGATTATGAAATGCTCTCAGTGGTATGGTCACCTTTCTTGGTGGCGGTGTTTACTTGATGTATTGGATATATATTGTATGTATTGTGAGTATGGATTTGAAGGCCTAATGTGTGAAATGAAGTGATAATGAAGATGGTTCTTGTAATGTGCATTATGAAGCTTGAATTGTATGTTTGATTAAGATTATGCCCAAATGAAAGTAAGTGTATATGTTGAGCATGTTAAAGTGTGTAATGTGATGAAAGAGGTATAAGCATGCATAGGAGTTAATGTAAATGAAATGATGCTATGTGGAAGGTGTGATACATGTACACACACTTTGACATGCTCAACAATACACTTAGCTTCATTTGGGGCATAAATCTAATCAAAACATACAATTCAAGCTTCATAATGCCAACATTACAAGAAACCGATTCTTCCATTAATCACTTTCATTTCACACATAGGCCTTTCAAATCCATACTCACAATACATACCAAATAT
>JAJJBR010001721.1:0-20871 GCA_022817965.1 Solanum lycopersicoides
AATGGTACGAAAGGAAATATCTCATTTCCTAATATTCCATGTGTTGCACACAGGGCAGACCCGCGTTGGGTCAAAGGTTCACTCTAACCCTCTCGGCAAAAAAATACACGATATATATAAGGTAAGTTTTCTGTATTTTTGTAGATATATATATATATATATATTTTGAACCCCCTTAATTACAAATAGAAATAGATGGCTTAGTGGCAAGTTCCCTGAATAATAAGTTGCACGTTCCTAGTTTGAATCCCTGCAACAACATTTATTTATTTCCTTTTTTAGTTCAGTTTTTTTTTTTTAAAAAAACAGTTCTGTTTTTCAAGCTATTTTCTCCTTTTTTTTCATTTTAAAACGTGCTAAAAGTGTGATTTTAAAACCAAAAAAATTTAAGGATCCCATTTCTTAAGACTTATTTATACGTTTATATTTTTATTTTTTAAACTCCTGAACGAAAATTGTGGGTCCACCACTGATTGCATAGTTGTACCAAGACCCATAATTTTGCAGTATTAAAGGCCACATTATCTTCTGCCAACATTACATTTACCAATCTTTTCATGTTGTATGAAGATGTATATTTTTGCTCTTTAAATAATCAACGCATTCAATTAGTCTTTTTTGGGTATACATATCCCTAGTTTTTGTCATAATATATATATATATTTTGTGTATATTATTTGTTTTATATATTTTATCATAATTTTCTTTTAGTTTTATCGTTTAGACCCAGTCCAATAACAATAGGTCCAACTGATCAAGCCCAAGCATTGTAAAGAGAGTGCACTTCTTCCCAATGTTTTAGGTTAGTTCTAACTTCTTACACAATTTATATTTTACATTTTCATATCGATTCAACGTATTTAAAATAATACGTCAATAAAACATATTTTTTCTGATAATTTAAACTTTTTAGATGCGATAGTCATCAAATATATTAACATGTTATCAAATTAATTAGAATGTGAGCGATGGAGGAGAATCTGACTTATATATTATCAAAAATAATTTTTACATGCTTGATTCATGGAAAAAAATTCAAATCCGCACATTACTATTTACAAAATATATTGAAGAATGAAGATGATAGATAAGTAAATAAAATATGTTATCTCTAACTTAAATTTTTATATGAGATATTCACTTAAACACATCATCTACTTGTGCTGAACTCTACTAGACAAATTAAGAAGCCAATTTATCTCCTCCTATTTCAATATTAGGCCTCCACACTATTCCATTTATGGCTCGTGTCTAATTAATGTCGATGTGAAATAGAAAAATATATACTAATTGATTTAAATCATAAAGCATCGAGAAAATCAAAAAGAATCTATCATAATCACTAATCAGAAATCAACTTTATATTAGTCTGATTTGCTTTATTACAGATTTTATAAACCGAAAAATTAAGAATTGATGTGAATTTTTTTTTAAAAGCAAAAGTTGATTGAAACCTAACTATACAAGGATGGACAATTGTTGAGTCTTTTTTCTTCAATAGGCCGGTGGACTGGATTAATTACAAAGTGGAAATTAAAGTTCCAAAATTTGGTTAATTCAACTCATCAAAAGTTGTATAATTTGGAAAAAATACTGATTATTTAATCCACTGACTCATTAACCTAATCATACTCCAACGTTAAGCTTTTATCTAAATTAATTACTAGTTATAATAAATAGGTATAAGTATATACAAATAATAAGTAGAAGGAAAGTAGAGTATATATTCTTTTAAGTGACACTCTTAACAAAATCAAGTTGTATGTATATAGCTTGGTTGGCTAAGGCTTGGAAGTAATACATTTCGTAAAAAAGAAAATTCATCGAGAAAAATTATAATAACTTTTTTTAATGTTTTAGATAGTATAGTAATATATCTTCTTCTTTTTTTTACTTTAAAAGGTGACACCACTTATAAAAAAAAATTGTATACGTCGCTGGCCTCAGCTCTCAATCAACTCTTTTGACTTCCATAATTTTTCTAAACAACATATTACCCTATGAAAGCTTTAAGCTTCTACATAATTGATTCTCTATATTGCAGGGTCAAATACTTTATCGATAAAATGAATATGTATTACGAAATTCTGAAACGTTGAAAAATTATATTATGTTGTTGCTTGAACAATTGGTCAATATACCAAAAATTTCAAATAAAGCTTCTTTGAAATATGGCAACTCCAGTCTCCGTTCACTTTGCTATGTCATATTTTCAAACCTATAACTAAACAGTGTGAAACTGCACACTATGATGAAGACTAACGTCTTTTGAATGGTTTGTTCTAGAAATGGTCCTTTTCAAATCTAGAAATTGCATCAATTTTGGGTTCCATAATGTGATAATATAAAAACATATTTACATCATATTCACCCCATTAATTCGTACGATATCTTCCGATTTTTTTTAGATTTACACAAGCTAAGTCTTTTTTTTAATCGTAATTCTTTAATATATCTTGTACTATAATACTATCTCTAGTCCATTTTAATTGTCCTGCATATTAAAAATAATTGGTTAAATCATTTTAGAAAATTAAACATTAGTTGTCATTTTCATCATTTCTCAATAAATGTGGAGAGAGATTAACTGATATGGTGAAAAAAAAACCTTGAATTGAAGAAAAATTTGGCGAGAAAATTTAAAAATTTAATTTTTTTTATTTTTATATTTTAAAATAAACTTTTTTTTTTCATTTTTTTTATTTAAAATATATTAAAGTTAAAAGTGAAAATATTCAAAAAGATAATATAAGTTAAATGTCATTCTGGTCAAATTCTGACCATATTTCTAATCAAAAGTATTCTTCCAAAAAGTAAATAAGAAAATTTAGACAATTTAATTTTTTTATTAATATATTTTTCAAAAGACGTACCTAGAAAAATATAACAGATAAAATGGTTAGAAAAGAAGAACATTATTTATTAAAGTTGTTACCCGTCAAAGTACTCTACGTACAAAATGCCGTGCATGTACGTAATTTACAACTATAATTAGTCAAATGAGCCATTATTGTGGATTTTTAATTTTTTTAAAGTAAAAGACATTTAATAGCATTTCGTATTTTGGAACGCAATACCTATACAAATGTGACCACTAAATCCAAGTATAGACTATAGAGCAAAAAATGGGAACAACAATGGATGGACCATACTTAGACATGTAGCAGGAAATTAAATTGTAAGAATATTTCACCTTTTTAAATAATAATAATAACAATAATAATAATAATTTTTTTATGTGTTGAGAGTGTGATCGTATTGTCATCTTAATATTTAGTCATCAAAATGTTTTAACCTCGTGGCCTACTTTTAATATTAAGTTATTCACGTTGCATATGTCCAAATATTTATTATGTCATAGGGTGGTTAGAGTGCTCCTCAGTTGATTATTGAGGGAATGAATTGTTATCGCCTTAAATAAACTATAACTTTTACGATTAATTAAGTCTAATAGTATTATTTCCTTAATTGAGGGAATCTATTAGTATCAAATTCTTTTTACATATGGGAATAGACATGTAATTTTTTAAACAAACTATTTTGTTAATGTTAAAAATGTTTTCTATTTTAGAAAGTTAAATATATAATGCTTGTCTGGAATATATCGTAAAGTTTTTCTCATCAAACATATACAAGTTAAAATGCAAATTGAGACGATGGGAGTAGTTGAACGTAAATATATATCACAAGGAAGTTGGTAAAATATGAAATTTCATTAGCCTGTACATCAAATTGTTGGATTTCAAAGAAACGAGTCAATTAAATTGAACAAATTAAATAGGGAGGTAGGCTAATTGCAATTTCAACCCCCAATCAACGTCACATTTATAATTTTGTTGACCTCAATTTGAGGATAGTTGTGTACTTGTGTTACGTACGTAGTTACGTTGCAAAAGTATCTGCAAAGGGTTTAACTCAATTAGCAATTAGGATTCAATCATGTCACTTTAGTTAGGGATGACGTTTGGGTCATTCGAATTTAATATAAAAAACTTTGATTTTATTTCAATTTATGGCCTATGTGAACTTCAAAAATCTCTCATGCGCCTCTAGTCACAAAATGTGTCACGTAAGTCAAAGGTCTACAAAATTACAAAAAAAAATTGAATATAGGGGTAATTGAACCTTAAATTAATGAAGATGTGTTTATGAAATTTCGATCATACTCTAGATGAATGGTAAAGAAGTTACCTTTATTTAACCTTTAACTCGTAAAATATCGCAAATACAATGATCAATTAAAAAAAAACTGAATCCAATACAATCTAGTATGGTTACATCGTAGTATATAAACTATATGAATTTCAAAACATACTTAAATTATCCAATTTAATGAAAAATGACCAATGCAATTGCAGATAAACTGAGCAGAAAGCTGGCCAATACGGTGGTTGAAGACGAAGGAGGAGGAGGGGGAACAATACCACCGGGAACGGAACCTGTAGGTCCATCAACAGATCGTGTAGGTGGTGGGTTGGTACCAGGAGTAGTAGTTCTGTCGTCGGAAACTGAAATTTCTAATTTCTGTCCACCTTGGCAGTGTGTGCCAAAAGTACAAATGAAATAGTGATCTCCAGTAGAATTAAGAATTATACTTGCTGGTCCTGTCATTATTGCAGTCCCTATAGCATTCTGCGAATTGCATCCATCGAACGAAGTTTCTTGTACTTGTAGCACGTCATGTCGACCGGTCGTAAAATTGAACACTGTACAAAATTAAAATAAGAAACATCGTATCATGAATAAGAATTAGTTTAATATAAAGGATGTGTCATGTAAATTGAGAAATTTATTAAGCGTATGTATATACCTAAAGTATCGCCAACTCTGAATGTTTTATCATCAGCCCAATTCTCGTAAGCTACGGCGCCATTGCTTGGTACGATCCAACCCATGGTGTCCCCTACCACATGCACCGTTTGTGCTGCCGTGTCGTGCACCATACTTGTGATGGCTAAAGCACTAAAGACTATCATGTACAACATTTTGTCCATGTCTTTATTTTTTGCAAGGGATATTTTATTGCTAATTTTGCTAGTTTGGTATGTAGGGAAGGATGAGATGTCTATAGCTAGTAATATGGATTCTCTCTATATATAAGAGAAGGGATTTTGAATTGGTCTAAACTTTCAACTTGCGTGGTGCTTGCCTATGACTTTCTATTATAGCAAGAGTGGTGGGAAATCAAAGTTGGAATTTAATGTTGGTTGGACCATTGGGACATTAAGAAAAAAATGAGCAGGAAATTAGAACTCGAAGGAGAAAAGTACAAGGCTGGCTAAATCAACTCCCTAATAATAGAAAATATATAATTAATCAAAGTCCATACACTTGACTTGAACCTTTCATATTACGGTACGTGAGACTTAGGGGAAACGGCACATTTAGTCTCTATGTTAAGGCTAATTTCTTATTTTAGTCCTTGTGTTATTTAACTTAGCACTATTAACCTTTAATTATATCAAGTGAGTGATTTTAATCCTTCAACTAACAGACCCAAAAAAATAACAGAGAGTTCACTGCTAAAAGGGGTAATTCAGATATTTTAAAGTAATTGCTTGAGAAAACATAAAACTTTTTTAAAAAAAATCATTCGTTGCATAATTTATCGTTCGTCGGTGTGAGAGGGAGGGTTAATATTAGCCTATCAAGTTGGTTTTTGAAATTGTAGCTCAAATCGACGGGCTTGTTCTTCTAGATAGAGATAGAGAAGACTTAGCTTGTTCTTCAAAGAGAGAATTAAAAAGGAACACTACAAAAAAAGGTTTAAATTACATGAGAATTTTCCTAGGGATTAGTATGGAAATCCGCATGAAAGTTATTTTCATGCAAATTTTCATACCAATCTACAGGAAAATCCCATTTAATTAACACTTTTTTATAGTGGAAATACCCGAACTACCCCTTTTAGCACTGACCTATCTGTTAATTTTTTTTGAATATATATGTTGAAGGACTAAACTCACTTACTTGATATAATTAAAGGTTAATAATGCTTAGTTAGATAACACGAGAACTAAAATAAGAATATAGTCTTAACATAGAGACTAAAAATGCCGTTTTTCCTAATACTTATAGCTATTTTTTATACTACAAATTAAGAAGTTGATTTACAGCTGATAGTTAAAAGCCAAGTTCCTCCACTATATTAAGAATTACCAATTAATTATAGAATTAAACTATTTCAGATTGTTTTTAGAGGCGAATTTAGATAAAATAGCGGGATAACTTATTTAGGATACAGATAACAACATATAATGAAAAGTAAACTTTTTAATGGGGTGATCAAAATCAACACTAATGGAAGTTTCTTAAAGGACTTGGGAAGAGCAGGTAAACTCCCGTATTAGTGTTGTTGTAAGGAATGAGATTTTTTCTACAAGAGTAAGCCATTATTAAAATAATTTTTTTTTACAAAATTAATAAAAACATATTTTTTAATAACGTTTTAGGCTATATTTTATTTAAAAAATTCAAAGACAATAAGAAAAAATAATTCATGATGAATACGGTTAAAATTCTCTCTGAGTAACGTTGCTCCATCATATCTTCAATTTGTCTCTTTGTCATTGAATATATTTATTAAAATTTAATCAAACTTTATTGAGAAATACGTTTATAGTTATTTTGTAGAACTTTTTATAAAAAGAACGTTTTGTTTGGTGAATTGATTTTAATAATGGTTTATTTTGGTAAATTTTTTGAAGGCCTGATAATGGTGATCTAAAGAATAGATTCACCAACAATTTCTAACTCTATCTAATCATAGAGAGCACCATAGAGAGTCTAAATGAAGCAACCATTCAGGTTTCACACTATTTAATTTCAGAGAAGCTAATCAAACAGCCAAAAACTTTAATAATGTATTATATATGTTAGGAAGTTGATCATTGAGATCCTTGTTTATTTTGATTATTAAATAAACATGGAAGAGGTGAAATCTTGGCTGAATGACTTCTGAAAAATGAAGTGAATTCAAGTTAAACGGCTAGTTCATCGAAACAGGGGAACCATTGGAATCGTTTTCATATCGTACTAGCTAGAAAAGTATCGCAATGTTGAGGATAGTAGAATACTGAATGTGATGCCGTATGCTTTGAAGTTCACCCAATTAACTATGTATGCTCCAACTATGATGGCCGGCTGGCTCAAAGCTAGAATCAGTAAGTTTGTTTTAGAGACAATGACAGATTTGCTGTGGGGATTATCTTTTGACAACCTACACCTTTTCCATTGAATGGACTTGAATGTTACATCATGAATTTAGTGTCAGTATGATTTGTGAAACACCAAAATTAGAGGCTTTAAAGCATGGAAATTTAATCATCCAGGTTTCAACTTAATCAAAGATAAATTTATTTTATTTTGTATCACTGGAGATGGTAAAACTATCTTCTTTACATGCTTGGTATGAATTGCTTCATAATTATTCACCATCATTGTTTGCATTCGATCAACAAATATTGGTAAAACTGTATGATAAAATACACTATTATTCGATACTACAAGGAACATATTTAAACGACATGCAGTACCAAACTAATCTGCACTGATGATAATCGTAAAAACAGTACAATCACAAAATAAAATTCAATTCAATAAAAACTGGTTAACTAAAAATACATATATAAGAATTATCCTATCACATGATGCTAAAAAAACTCCTTAATTTGCCCAATTGAAAGTAAAGAGGCAAAGGCAATGGTGGACAGACTGAGTACAAAACTGGCCAACACGGTCGTTGAGGACGAAGGGGTAGGAGGAGGAGGAGCACGACCACCTGGAACAGAACTTGAAGGTCCTGCAGCAGAGGGCGTAGGTGCACAAGCTTCTGGTTGTCGCACAACAGGAGTTGTTGGATTGCTCGGGTTAGGCGGGGTGGCTCCTGGAGTACCAGTGCTGCTGGAAACTGTAATAGCTAATTTCTGGCCATTTAGGCAGTGCATACCAAAAGTACAAATATAGTAGTGTTCTCCAGTAGAGTTTAGAGTCATATTTGCTGGTCCAGTCATTATAGCACTCCCTATGGCGTTCTGTGAATTGCATCCATCGAACGATGTTTTTTCTACTTGCAGCACGTCATGTCGGTCAGTCATGAAATTGAATACTGTATACAATACGCAAAGTAACATAAGCAGACACTGGATGTGTTGATACAAAATAAGCTGAAGGATATCAGAAAAATGGAAATTGATTAAAATCACACATACCTAGAGTGTCACCAACGCTGAAGGTCTTCCCAGCAGCCCAATTTGTATAAGCTGCTGCGCCATTGCTCGGTATGATCCAACCCATGGTGTCCCCAACCACATGCACCGTTTGAGCTGTTGCGTCTTGCATCACACTTGCAACGGCTATAACACCAAAGACGATAATGCACAACAATTTGTCCATGTCTTTAAGTTTTTGTTAACTTTTTGGATTTTTTGGAAGGGATGCTATGTATCACAACTGAGGAAGTTGATGATTGCTGCGTATGCAGTTGCTTAAGGTAGGATGAGATGCCTAGATAGACAATATGGTTCTGTATATATAAAGGAAGGGATTTTTGAATTGGTCTAAACTCTTAAATTGCGTGGTGCCGGGTCTTGAGTTTCTATTATAGCAAGAGCGGTGAGAAATCAAAGCAGGAATTTAATGTTGATTGGACATTAACAGGGAAATGAGGTAGAAAGAAGAAACCGAAAGAGAAGTTGGAAAATGGGGCTAATTCAACTCCCAAAATAATCAAATGGAGCAATTAGTAAATGGACACTTGACTTGGAAGTTGTTACGATACCTGG
Organism: Solanum lycopersicoides; assembly: GCA_022817965.1. Taxonomy (NCBI): domain Eukaryota; kingdom Viridiplantae; phylum Streptophyta; class Magnoliopsida; order Solanales; family Solanaceae; genus Solanum; species Solanum lycopersicoides. Next base: position 8,784 of record JAJJBR010001721.1, read on the forward strand.
ACTCCACTGTTTTGCAATACGATAGACGAAAATGATTTGCAACTGGCATGTAAGGTTCCTCCTTTGATTATCAGAAAAATTATTGCCTCTGTACATATTTTTGATAGCTTTAATCCTGTGAGAATTTTATTTAAATTACTACACTTTGTTTTACAATAAAAACAACCATGAATCCATGATACAAAATTGCAAATGACTTCCTCTTAATTAGCCAGAATTGCAGTCTCCAAGTTTACGCGTTTTACTCCTACTCAGCTGTAAGTTCTAACCATCTGAACTCGAGACATTCCGTTATTTCTTAAGACATTTTCTACGTTACATATTGAATTTCAGCAGTACCAATAAACAGGAAATATCACAATGAATAAGCTTGACTTTTATTTATGTTAGTAAGATACTAGAAAACCACAATATATCATAAAGTACAGATCACAGATGCAATGTTACAGAAAGATAAGGAAATTTGATCTCCAGAAAAGCTAATTCCTCAGCTACTAAATAAACTATTATACTCGTCCAAGTACGGATTAAACATGCACTGGGCGAAGGCCTAATTTATTTTAGATGCTACACTCAGCAACTTATGGTAGCAGAAGATTGATGTTGTGGGGTATGTGCCCGCTCTGGCTGGTTAATCTGGCCATTATTCATCACCAAACCAGTACTGTTCTTATTTTTCTCCTCTTCCAACGGCCTATGCTCTTCACGGAAACCACTAGAATCTCCGGCAAATGCAGGGTCCTGAATGTTGAACGGCTCCCCTCCTGCGTCATTTCTCTCTGGTGTGACCTTATCTGGAATGTCGTGATTCATATCATCTGCTCCACTAATTTCTATATCAATCTGGGACTCTAGATTTTCCCCGTATCCTGGTTTCTCCCCGACTTCTATTCCTGCTTCAGCAGCATTTGTATCTCCAATTACAGCATTTGCAAACGCTCCCTTGAAATAGTCCTTGTCCATGGAATCATTCCAGAAGTCTGCATCAATTGTGATAGCCTCCACTGTAACATTTTCAGCCATTTTACTTCCATCCCCAACCTGAGTATCATTGCTGGCCTCACTTTTCCTATCTGAAACCTCTGTACCAGAGATTTCCCCTTCTCTTTTATGCTCTATATTTTCCTTATTAGCTCCCATCTCATCCCCCTTGTCCTCCATTTCAACTTCTACTATAGTATCCTCAGTAACATTTTGAGCCAGTTTGCCTGCATCCTCGGCTGGAGCGTCATTACAGGCTTCAACTCTCTGCCTCTTCAAGACCTCTCCACCAGACAATTCCTCTTCTTTCTTGTGCTCTGTGTCTACGTCCTTGTCCACCATTTCATCTTCTACTACATTCTCCTTCTTCTCCAAGCCTTCCTTTCCTTCTATGACAGATTCCATGTCTTTCTTGTCCATGTTTTCCTTCTCTACATTTGCGGCATCCATTTCCTCTTCTTTTTTTGTAGATGAAGACGTACGTTGTCGTTTCTTTGCCGGCTCAAGCACTGCTGGAAGTGGCATTGCCTTAACCTTCTGACTGATCCGTGCTGATCTCCTTGGAGCCTCACCAGTAGTCCAATCAAATTCTGATATACCAGGATTTCCATCGTGTGTTTTCAGATACTTCTCCAACTGCCTCTTATTCCTCATCTCCTCTCCTGTTGGAGCAACAAATACAACCTCATTCTTCTTTGCTCTAACACCCTTTTTCGGCATGAGCTGCAAATAAACAGATAAAGAGGAAAATATATAAGGTGTCCACCTATGCTTCACAAGAAATACTTAACTATTCTTGTTGAAGGATAATCCAGAGAGCTTCCAAACACTGATTTCTCAAACAAGCTAAGTAGGACAATATACAGAACTTTCCACTCATCAATAACGATATCACGAACATGGATACGAATATCCAGCTCGTAAAGAGAAAAATTAAAGACAGCAGAAAACAGACACCAAAAAGACAGAGAACTATTAATTACTTCCCATTTGGTACCTCACAATTCCCTTCGAACTTTTGAGATGGCACTAGTCAAGGTGGTTGTCACGTGTTGAACCATATAAACCTATTTAATTTGAAGCTTAGTGAACAGAAACAGTATTTTTTATATTGTAATTCTTGTATGGTTGGTTTACTAATTATTTCTAAATGAAATTTACATGGGAGTTCCTCTCATATTCCACTATATTGTCATCCACAGTTCATGTCTAACTTCTAGTGACTAGAAAACAGAAATTTCTGCAAGAAGCTCAGAATCAAACTCCAGCCTCTGCAACGACAAAAATCAGCTTCTGTTACATAACCAAAAACTAAACTTTGCTGCCTTAGTCTAGCTTGTTAAACAGATCACCAACTCCCTCCAATCAACAACAGGAAAAAACTAAACTCTAGTACTCCACTAATAACTGAAATAAGGGAAAATAAACAGAATGAATAACTGAAAAGCCATATGAAACAATTTGAGTGGAACTATAGCACACTCAAAACAAGCAAGAGAGTAGTAACATACATAGCCTACTAGAGCAGAGGAACAAACAACACTAGAAATATTGGTAAAAAAATTACCAGTTTCTTCCAAGACAGAGGGGCAGGAAGCTCCACAGGCGAAACATCCGTATTGTTATTTGCCATTATTGTCTTCTCCAAATATCAAAACTCGAAACCTATAACTTAGCTCTGTTTTTGCATCAGTAAAACCACATTAGAAGCTTGCTTGACATATACTCATACGAAACCGCCTCAAACACGCAACAGATTTATCACACGTCCCACAAGTGGACGGATAGGATTTGTTGAATAAAGGCCTGTTATGGGATAGGGTGACTATTCTCCTTTTATGTGATTTACGAGGTTAGACACGTGTTATCTGCTGGCTCAATCAAACTACGTGCTCTATTCTTGGATTACTTTTTCAGTAGATAACGTTCCCCAAAACTCTATCAACTGAATTTAAATATGGGATTTTGGATCCGGCACCGCAACTCATCTTTCTTACGCAATCTCCTTCTATTAAAACAAAAGGACTGTTAAGTCAACATTGAAGCGTACTGTTACAAATATTTGAGCATATTTTTGGATGAGTTCGAAATTTTAAGCAGATGGCTTACAAACAGTTCAAACAAATAATTTATAGGTAGCTTAAGTCGATAACTTGAAAGTCAAAATTGTTGAATCCATCCCATTTTTGGTCAACTTTAGTTATTCAATTGGTACAAGTAATTGTTAAAAAGGAATAGTGACAAGAGTTGAAAATTAAGACTTGGTAGTTGGCAAATTGGTAAGATTTGCAACTCATTTTTGACTTTGCTATATTTACCTATGTCATTAGTGACATAGGCATGGTTTTATCCTTCTATAAATAGAGCATTCTTGCTCAGAACACACCAAGTTAGAGAGAAAAACCATTTTGAGAGCAAAGTGAGGTATTCCATAGACTATACAAAAGAATAGTCTGTGAAGAAAAATAGAGTGTGAGCGATATTTTAGTAAGACGGAAACCAAAAGAGTGTTGTTTCTTTTGAGTGTGTAGTAGTCGCTTTGAGTATTGTATTCGTGACTACACAGTGTAAAATTCTTTACTATAGTAATATCAGTTGCTCCTCTTGGCCGTGGTTTTTTCCCTTATTTAGAAGGGTTTCCACGTAAAATTCTTGGTGTCGTTATTTTCCCATTTTATTTCCATTACTTTTGCCATATATATTGTTGTGCTTGTCCGCGTTTTCCCAACAAACTGGTATCAGAGCCCAGGTTGTCAACAAGTCTCAGCCCACCGGGAGAAACTGGGTTGTCGTTCTCTCCAGCCCAAGGCCCGATGTGTGAAGGGGGAGATTGTTGGGTTATCCCACATCGGAAGTGGAAGGGGCTGGTGGTCAATTTATAAGTGTAAGGGAAAGCCTCAACCTTGGAGCTAGCTTTTGGTTTGAGAAGGCCCAAGACCACCCAACATTGGTATCAGAGCCAAGGTTTTATCAGAGTATGCTCTGTGGTTGCAGCACAGTCTGAACTTCCACATCAGAAAAGATTTACTTTGATTTGCGATAACTATATTTTTTGGGAAAAACAATGGAAGCCAACACAAGTAGAATGGTTACTTTGAATGGTGTTAATTATGCCATTTGGAAGGGAAAAATGGAAGATCTGCTTTATGTTAAGATTTTTTACAAACCAGTATTTACCACTGTAAAGCCTGATAATAAAACAGATGAAGAGTGGAATCTGTTGCACAGACAGGTTTTTGGATTCATTAGGCAATGGGTCGACGATAATGTGTTGAACCATATTTCTGGGGAAACACATGCTCGAACCCTATGGGAGCATCTTCAAAGTTTGTATGCTCGGAAGACTGGCAACAACAAAATGTTCTTAATAAAGCAGATGTTGAGTTTGAAGTATCATGATGGTTCTCCGATGACAGACCACCTGAATAATTTTCAAGGTATCATGAACCAATTATCTGCTATGGGCATCAAATTTGATGAAGAAATTCAAGGCTTGCTTCTACTTGGTTCCCTACCAGACTCTTGGGAAACATTTAGAACGTCATTGTCAAATTCTGCTCCGGATGGTGTGATCTCTATGGATTCCGCCAAGAGTAGTGTCTTGAACGAAGAGATGAGAAGAAAAACTCAAGGTTCCTCTTCGTCGGATGTCCTGATAACTGGCCCCAGGGGAGAAACAAAACTCGTGGTTCTCAGAATAGAGAACAAAATAGAGCAAATCCAGAGGCAGACTTAAGGATATTGAGTGCTATCATTGTGGTATGAAAGGGCACACAAAGAAGTTCTGCAGGAAGTTGAAGAGGGAAACAAAAACAAAGAGGAAACTAAAGAAGATGGCAATGAAAATTGCCTAGCCACCGTTACCACCGAAGATCTTGTTACTGTCCTTGATGCGGATATGATAAATATTGCTTGTGATGAGTCAAGCTGGGTTGTGGATACTGGTGCCGCATCCATGTGACATCAAGGAAGGATTTTTTCTCTTCCTATACTCCTGGTGATTTTGGAACTTTGAGTATGGGTAATGAGACTGTTTCTAGGGTGGTTGGTATTGGTACAATCTGTTTGAAAACTAGTGTTGGAACTAAACTAGTTTTGAACAATGTGAAACATGCTCCTGATGTTCGTCTGCACCTAATTTCTGTTGGTGTTTTAGATGATGAAGGATATGTTAGTACCAACGGTGATGGAAAATGGAAGCTCATCAAGGGTTCCTTGGTTGTGGCTCGTGGTAACAAACGTCGTGGTCTATATTGGACTACGGCCTCTGCTTGTGTTGATATGGTGAATGCGGTTGAGAGCGATAGCTCTTCAACATTATGGCACAAGAGGCTTAGCCACATCAGCGAGAAAGGACTTAATGTTCTAGCCAAGAAGAAATTTTGTCAAATTTCAAAGTGCTAAATTAGAAAAGTGTGAGCACTGCTTGGCTGGTAAACAAAATAGAGTTTCCTTTAAGTCCTACCCTCCTTCGAGAAAGACAGAGTTGCTTGAGTTGGTGCACTCTGATTTATGTGGTCCAATGAAGACAAAGACATTAGGTGGTGCACTCTACTTTGTCACTTTCATTGATGATTGCTCGAGAAAACTTTGGGTCTATGTCTTGAAGACTAAAGACCAAGTGTTAGGTGTCTTTAAGCAGTTTCAGGCTTCAGTTGAAAGAAAACTGGAAAGAAACTGAAATGCATTCGTACTGATAATGGTGGTGAATATTGTGGACCATTTGACGAATACTGCAAGCATCAAGGTATTAGACACCAGAAGACTCCTCCCAAGACTCCTCAGCTTAATGGTTTGGCTGAGAGGATGAACAGGACCTTGATGGAAAGAGTTAGATGTTTGCTTTCTGAAGCAAAGTTGCCGAACTCATTTTGGGGTGAGGCTTTATTGACCGCTGCACATGTTATTAATCTATCTCCTGCTGTTGCTTTGCAAAGTGATGTACCAAATAGTGTTTGGTATGGAAAGGATGTTTCCTATGACCATTTGAGAGTATTTGGTTGCAAAGCTTTTGTACATGTGCCAAAAGATGAGAGGTCAAAGTTAGATGCCAAGACAAGGCAATGCATCTTCATTGGATATGGCCTAGATGAATTTGGTTACAGGCTATATGATCCAATTGAAAAGAAACTTGTGAGAAGCCGTGATATTATTTTCATGGAGAATCAAACAATTGAAGATATTGACAAAGCGGAAAGGTAGAATCTTCAAGTTTTGATGGTATAGTTCATCATGATGACGTTCCTCACACAAGTGTGCATGATGTTGTTGGGTTTGATAATCATGGTGACACCCAGAATCATGTATCGAATCAACATGTTGATGTTGATAATAACAATGATATTGTTATTGATGATCCTGTTGCTCATGAAGTTGTGGACGAATCAAATATTCCGCTTCGGAGGTCCACAAGACAGCGGTTTCCTTCCTCCCGTTATTCACCAATGAGTATGTGTTACTCACTGACGGGGAGAACCTGAATGTTATGAGGAGGCCATGGAAGATAAGCACAAGGATCAATGGATTGAAGCCATGCAAGATGAGATGAAGTCTTTGCATGAGAACCAACTTATGAGTTGGTAAAATTGCCCAAGGGCATGAGAGCTTTGAAGAACAAGTGGGTGTTCAAAGTTAAAGTTGAAGAACACAACTTGAAGCCCAGGTACAAAGCTAGATTGGTTGTTAAGGGATTCGGTCAAAGGAAGGGTATTGACTTTGACGAAATATTTTCTCCTGTTGTGAAAATGTCCTCGATTCGCACAGTTCTAGGTTTGGCTGCTAGTCTTAATTTAGAGATTGAGCAAATGGATGTGAAGACGGCTTTCCTTCACGGTGACCTAGAAGAAGAGATTTATATGGAACAACCTGAGGGCTTCAAAGTAGAAGGTAAAGAAAATTTTGTGTGCAAACTCAAAAAGAGTCTTTATGGCCTAAAACAAGCTCCTAGACAGTGGTACAAGAAGTTTGAATCTGTTATGGGGGAGCAAGGCTATAAGAAGACTTCTTCAGATCATTGCGTATTTGTACAAAAATTTTCTGACAATGATTTTATCATCCTCCTGTTGTATGTGGATGATATGTTGATTGTGGGCAAGAATACTTCCAAGATTGACGAGCTGAAGAAAGAGTTGTGTAAGTCTTTTTCTATGAAAGACTTGGGTCATGCCAAGCAAATTTTGGGCATGAGAATTACTCGTCTTAGAGATAAAAGAAAGATTTATTTGTCCCAGAAGAAGTACATTGAACGTGTACTGGAGCGCTTCAATATGAAGAATGCTAAGCCTGTTAGTACACCTCTTGCTGGTCATATGAAGTTGAGCAAGAAGATGTGTCCTACAGCTAGGGAGGAAAAAGAAACATGGCCAAAGTTCCATATTCCTCCGTCGTCGGAAGTCTAATGTATGCAATGGTGTGCACTAGACCTGATATTGCTCACGCAGTTGGTGTTGTCAGCAGATTTCTCGAAAATCCAGGAAAAGAGCATTGGGAAGCTGTGAAGTGGATACTCAGGTATCTTAGAGGAAGCTCAGATGAATGCTTGTGTTTTGGAGCATCAAATCCAATCTTGAAAGGCTATACAGATTCTGATATGGCAGGTGACCTTGATAACAGAAAATCCACTACTGGATATTTGTTTACTTTTTCAGGGGGAGCTATATCATGGCAGTCAAAGTTGCAGAAGTGTGTTGCACTATCTACAACTGAAGCTGAGTATATTGCGGCTACTGAAGCCGGCAAGGAGATGATATGGCTAAAGCGATTTCTTCAAGAGCTTGGTTTGAATCAGATGGAGTATATTGTCTATTGTGACAGTCAAAGTGCAATAGACTTGAGCAAGAACTCCATGTACCATGCAAGAACAAAACACATCGACGTCAGATATCATTGGATTCGTGAGGAAGTGGAGAGTGAATCATTTCACGTCAAAAAGATCCACACAAGTGAAAATCCTGCAGATATGCTGACCAAGACGATACCGAAAGACAAGTTCGATTTATGCAAAGAACTTGTGGGTATGAGCTCTCTCTAAAGAAGATGAAGATACCTTCTTCCAGTAAATGAGACTGGAGGGGGAGATTTGTTGAATCCATCCCATTTTTGGTCAACTTTAGTTATTCAATTGGTACAAGTAATTGTTAAAAAGGAATAGTGACAAGAGTTGAAAATTAAGACTTGGTAGTTGGCAAATTGGTAAGATTTGCAACTCATTTTTGATTTTGCTATATTTACCTATGTCATTAGTGACATAGGCATGGTTTTATCCTTCTATAAATAGAGCATTCTTGCTCAGAACACACCAAGTTAGAGAGAAAAACCATTTTGAGAGCAAAGTGAGGTATTCCATAGACTATACAAAAGAATAGTCTGTGAAGAAAAATAGAGTGTGAGCGATATTTTAGTAAGACGGAAACCAAAAGAGTGTTGTTTCTTTTGAGTGTGTAGTAGTCGCTTTGAGTATTGTATTCGTGACTACACAGTGTAAAATTCTTTACTATAGTAATATCAGTTGCTCCTCTTGGCCGTGGTTTTTTCCCTTATTTAGAAGGGTTTCCACGTAAAATTTTTGGTATCGTTTGTTGACACCCAATTTTGGACTTCCACAATAGAAATTAATTCATGAGCTTCTTAAATTCTCAAACAACTTAAAATAATTGGTTTTGTGAATTTAGGAAAAACATAACGTTCGCGTTATTTTGAATAATTTTTTGCCATTTCTTAAAGTTTTAGATAGTATCTATATTTTACATAATTATGTATATAATTAGTATATTTTATGATTATCCAAAAATCATCTCAAAATATTTTAAATTTAGTAAGTAGTCTTTTAAATTAGTTTGGTTTAAATCATAGTTATATATATATATATATATATATATATATATATATATATATATATATATATATATATATATATATATATATATATATATATATATATATATATATATTTTTTTTTTGAATCACTAAGTTTACGATTAAATTAATTATTTTATTTTTTTTGTTAAGATTAAGAAGCTCGCTAAATTAATTTATGAGAATTCATCATATTGATCAAATTACTCTAAACCATTCAAATAGACAAATTTTGGCCTTTTGCATTTTGTCCCACATTGCTTCCCACATCTTTTTTGGACCAAAAATTGGTCCTATATAAGCCTCTCCTCATTGCACCAAAGAAGATATAGAGAGGAGACCAAAGAGTACCCAGAAATTTTCGGGAATTCTTGGTTCCATAGTTTAATATTTATAAAATATTTTTTGCGGCTGTTTGAGTTTGGAGAGGTGGTGGAATCGTCTCCGTCAAACTCGTAGTCTCGGTTCGCTGCCCAGAATCAGGTAATTTTTATTTATTTATTTATTTATGTATTTATTTATTTATTTGTTTATTTATTTATTTATTTATTTGTTTATTTACTTATTTATTTATTTTTTCATTATTTATTTATTTATTTATGTATGTATTTATGTATTTATGTATTTATTTATTTATTTATTTAGTTAGTTAGTTAGTTAGTTAGTTAGTTATTTACTTATTTATTTACTTACTTATTTACTTACTTATTTACTTATTTATTTACTTACTTATTTACTTATTTATTTACTTATTTATTTTTATTACTTATTTATTTATTTATTTATTTATTAATTATTATTATTATTGTTATTTTTATTATTTTTATTTTTTAGTTTTCTTATGTTTCTTTAGGAATTTATTTGTTTATTAATTGTAGTTTAGGAGTTATGGTAATATTTTTAGTATAATCTGCATTCCCGTAGCCTATTTAATCTTTATTTTTATTTAGCTCAATTTCTGTGTAAACTTGTTGCTTTAAGATATTTTTTATATGCATATATGTATACATATATATAATTTGTCAATTACCCAATTTGCTAACTATTTGGGTCTTGAGTTTAATTAGTATTAACATTTAGTTGTTGTTATTGTCATACTTTATGTGTGTATTAATCTGCCATACCCAATTGGATTCATTTCATATCATGTTTAAGATGTGTCTTAGTTCATCACTTTATGGCTAATTCATTCCTATTTTATTGCATGTGAAACTCTACTCGAGTCCTCATGGACTTTAATCCATCTCGTTGCGCTTTCTCGTCGAGCCATAAAGGCTCCAAAATATATTCCTCGAGTCGTCCAGCCCCCTCCAATTGGTGTACAGGTCGAAAGCAGTAAAGTCACCGCTGGAAATTAATTTTCCAGCCCCTCAAAGTTTAAGAACAGGTCGATATACCAGTTGTATACACTGAGATACAACAAGTGTATACAAAAAACGGGAATTGGGTTAAAACCCAAATTTTCAGCAAATCAGGCCCAAAAAGGGCCCAAATCCTCTCTCTCCCTTACTATTAAATTATTTGATTATTATTATTTATTGATTGTTTATTTATTAACTCTAACTTTTAAATTATTAAATAACCTAATTAAATCCCCAAAAGATGAACTATTTTCTTTATGTTAGTTGTTATGCCGTAATTTTACCTATCTTTAGAAAAATCACTTTTTTTTGAAATGTTTCTAAGTATAAAACAATTTGAGAAAAATACTTAGAAAAGAGTCGCCACTTAATTTTTTAAAGAAATTAAGAAAACTTAATTTAAAAGATTTTAACAGATTAAATCTTAATAAATTGAGAGAAAATGGGTAAGAGGTTCTTATTTACGCTTCAAGAAGGTTTTTAAGGCATTTGAAGCGTCCGCTAACATGCGGTTATCCTACGACTTAGGTTAATTATTTTGATTATTATTTTTTTTTAAAATATTTAATATAGAAATAATATTATTAATTTACAACACTCGAATAAATTGAAAAAATAATTAAGAGAACAATTTTTTTTATTTATTTATTTATTTTATTTTTTTAGAAAATGGAATCTTAATTGAAACATTTGAATATAATGCAAGTGATTAGAATTTTAACAAGACTAGATTTGTTAAAACTTATTTGACGTTTTTAAAAAAAATAATGTTTTAAACAAAATTGGTTAATTAAATCATAGAGACTATTTTAAGTTTAATTGAAGGTCAAGTAAAAATTTCAAATAAACAAAATCAAGTGTTAACAAAATGAAATTTATTTTAACATACTAACATAAAGAATATAGTTCATCTCTTGGGGAATTAATTAAGTTATTTAATAATTTCAAAGTTAGAGTTAATAAATAAATAATCAATAAATAATCATAATCAAATAATTTAATAGTAAGGGAGAGAGAGGATTTGGGCCCTTTTTGGGCCTGATTTGCTGGAAATTTGGGTTTTAACCCAATTCCCATTTTTTGTATACACTTGTCGTATATCAGTGTATACAGCTGGTATATCGACCTGTTCTTCAACTTTGAGGGGCTGGAAAATTAATTTCTAGCAGTGACTTTACTGCTTTCAACCTGTACACCAATTGGAGGGGCTGGACGACTCGAGGAATATATTTTGGAGCCTTTATGGCTCGATGAGAAGGCGCAACAAGATGGATTAAAGTCCATGAGGACTCGAGTAGAGTTTCACATGCAATAAAATAGAAATGAATTAGCCATAGAGTGATGAAATAAGGCACATCTTGAACACGATATGAAATGAATCCAATTGGCTATGGCAAATTAATACACACATAAAATTATGACGGTAATAACAACTAAATGTTAATACTAATTAAACTCAAGATCCAAATAGTTAGCAAATCGGGTGGTTGACAAATTATATATATGTATACATATATGCACATAAAAAATATCTTAAAGCAACAAGTTTACACAGAAATTGAGCTAAATAAAAATAAAGATTAAATAGGCTACGGGAATGCAAATTATACTAAAAATATTACCATAACTCCTAAACTACAACTAATAAACAAAAAAATTTCTAAAGAAACATAAGCAAACTAAAAAAATAAAATACAAAATAAAAAAAATAAAATAAATTAATAATAATAATAATAAATAATAAATAATAAATAAATAAATAAGTAAAAAAAGTAAATAAATAAATAAATAAATAAATAAATAAGTAAATAAGTAAGTAAGTAAGTAAATAAATAAATAAATAAATAAATAAATACATAAATAAATAAATAAATAAACAAATAAAAATGAAT
>JAJJBR010001722.1:0-17440 GCA_022817965.1 Solanum lycopersicoides
GGTATATGCACCGGATCAAGACACAGACGATGACAGATGATTGGTGGTATGAAGACGTATCGTTCCTTAGCTTACCTCTGTATAAACGGTTGATTCAGGCAGTTGAAGCCGGAGGAATGAGGCCTGAAAATGTAGCAGGTGCAGTTGTGTTTTATGCAAAGAAATATATTCCTTTGATGAATAGACAAGCAAGTTTCAAGGATGCTGCTAGCCATACTAATAAATCAGGATCAACAATTTCAACTCCATCAGAAGCAGACCAAAGGGCACTTTTAGAGGAGATAATGGAGTTGTTGCCAAATCAGAAAGGAGTAACAGAAACCAGGTTCGTAAGTTGTTAAGAGAAAACACACTTTTATTTGCTTCATCATCTTATGTCTTAACATTTTTTTCCTTTTTGATTGAGATTTGAACTTAGGGGTGAATTCGTGTTTGATATAGAAAAATATTTTCATTTTCCATGTTTGGTTGGTCAAACGTTTTGAAGAACATTCTTCTTTGGGAATACAAGTTACTTAAAAATGAGAAAAGTGACTTTCCTAAGTGGCCTTCCAAGTTCATTGTTTCCTCCCTACCCCCAATCTCCTACCACCCCTTGATCACCCTATCCCCGTAGTGTTTTTCTAAGAGATCCTGTTTGGATTGACTTAATATAGATGTTTTGAACTCAAACTTACTTATAAGCCATAGGCTATAACTCCATCCAAACAAGCGCGTATAAGTGCTCGAGACAATAACTTCTTGCTTACTTAACAAATATTAGAAAAGAAGTAAGAAAATCACTTATTTTGAAAAAGAAGTTCTAAGAAAACATCTTCATTCATACCAAACACACCTTCCGCCTGCTCTGGTACCATAATGAATTGCGTGAACTATCTTATTTAGAAGTTTATGTTTTTGTTACAGAGAGCATACTTTTAATAACGTATTTTACATATCAATGCAGGTTTCTTCTTAGGCTGCTCCGTAGCGCTATGATGCTACAAGCAAGTCCTTCATGCAGAGAGAATTTGGAGAGAAGAGTGGGATTGCAGTTAGATCAAGCTGCACTAGATGACTTGTTAATACCAAATATGGGATATTCAGTGGAAACTTTATATGACATAGACTGTTTTCAGAGAATTTTGGATCATTTTATGTCAATAGACCAGGCTTCTTCTGCACCATCTCCATGTATTATGGAAGAAAACCAATTGATGGAAGGTTCAACTTCATTAACTTCACTAACAAGGGTAGCAAATCTAGTGGATTCATATCTTTCTGAGGTCGCGCCTGATGTTAATTACAAGTTCCCTAAATTTCAGTCTCTAGCTGCTACAATCCCGGATTTTGCAAGGCCACTTACTGATGGTATCTATCGTGCAATTGATATATATTTGAAGGTAACAAGTAGTTCTATATTTCTGTTAATGATACGCGATTCTTCTTACTTCAAATGTGTTGTTTTATCGGGCTGAAGTTGATTCTTTTGAAATTAGAATGTTCATTATAGCAACTGGTTTTTGATTTCTCATAGTAGTAATTTTGATGAGTTCTATGTTATGGTAAAGTAGTACCTAGAGTTCACAAAATTCGTTTCTTTACCTCTTCTTCCACAAGTCAAGTTTACTTTCTTTTACATTATCCGTGTCGTTTAATCCATGTAATATTGCTATGTAATGCATGTGGTTACTTGAAAATAGTATTTCTACCTCCATGGGGTAGGGACAAGTTCTGCATAAACTCTATCCTCCTCAGACTTAACATGTGGGATCGTACTGGGAATGTTGTTGGGATTTACATATATTAAACTTCACAGTGATCTAATATTGTGCATCGTTTCTTACACATTTCAATTTTAGGCACATCCTTGGCTCACAGACTCAGAAAGAGAGCAAATCTGCAGGCTAATGAATTGCCAGAAGCTCTCGTTGGAAGCTTGCACACACGCTGCTCAAAACGAGAGGCTACCTCTTAGGGTCATAGTTCAAGTCTTGTTCTTTGAACAACTTCGACTACGGACATCAATATCAGGATTGTTCTTTGTCTCAGATAATCTTGACAACTCCAGAAGTACTACTCTTCATGGAGGCAACAGGAACACAAACACATCAAATGGAAGAGGATCAAGTATCGATGACATGAGGGAGCGTGTTGCAGAACTAGAAAAAGAGTGCAACAGCATGAAACAGGAGTTTAAAAAGGTGGTAAAATCAAAGAAAAAGTGGAATGTGTTTTGTGGAAGAAAATCTGAGTGTGACTTGAATTCAGTAAATCCCAGCAAGTTACAACCTCGACATGTTAATGAGCATAAAAATCAAAAGAATGGAGGCTCAAGATAAAGGTAGACATAGTTTATCTTGTGTTTTGTTCATTTCTTGCCATCAGGACTTCTTTTAGTATCATGTATGCTATGGTTTGCACTCGTCATAATGTTTTTACAATTCGTTAATGTAGTGCATAGATAAAGCTTTTGAGGTACTTCAAGGGTATCATGGATAGCTCGTAAAGTTTAAATTCTGAATCCGTCTCTGATCATGTATATTGGTCAGACATTTGATAGACAAGATTTGAGTTTTCTGTTATAGGATGTGTGCATTCTATTGCTATAGAAGGCAGCATGCCCAGCTACAATTGCTTATCTACCAAAGAGACTCGAGTATAATGTTTCCACAAAAGCAGTAAAAGAGGTTGTATAGTTATATAAGGTGGTGAATGAACTATTAGAGTACAAGGCACGCGGAGATTAGATATCACCGATCCTATCATGCATAAAATATTACATAGATTCCAGCATAGCATAGTACGGTTATTATGTAATACAACTATCTTAACGTTGTATTTGTATGCGATGACCATTTTTCGAACGCAATCAACACCAGACATACAATCAACAAATTAAGTTTTCAAACAAAAAAATTGTGCAACAATTGCCACATTCATTTCACACCAAGATAACACATCCCAAAGAGTGATCTAACATGTCATTAGTCAACCTATTACAGGTCAGAATCTTTTCCCAAGGCAATTTTAGAACATACACTGTAAAAGAAAATATACTAAGTACTCTCATTAGTCTAGATGCAGATACCAAAATTTTGTACCAAATTTGGTGTAAAACTAGTAGCAAGTGTTGAAGGTTGCAAGCATTTCATGAGCTTTTTTACGATTTTCATCATTTCCAGGCCCTGCCATGTAAGATTTTACATTTGTAAGAAGCTAAAACACATACAACAAGAACATTGAGCCGTAAAATAACCATATAAGAGTATACATTGATGAGTTCTCGGCTCTGCCTTTAAAGAGACTATGCATAAATTTGAAACATGAACGAACATGTGAGTTGTTTACCTCAAGTTTTTCCCAATCAAAAAGATGTAATTCAACACATTCAAAATTGACGCCTGGGGGGTCGCTCTTCTGCAGCGCTTACGCGAATGGACCTGCCATCAAGGTCCTGCACAACAAAAATCACACCAGATGCATAGTATCAGAACAGCCTGATGATAATATCGAGTATCTATTCACCAAAACTCGAGTCGAATGAGAAACAACATCTAGCAAAGCTGAAACCAAAGTACTTTGTGGTTAAACTAGTAAACAGATATCGGATGATTCATAATCCTTGTTTAATAAGGGTTAGTGAAAATATACTTACAAAGCCATTCAAGCTATCGATTGCCTTGTTGACCTCTTGAGCAGAACTGAATGTGACAAATCCAAAGCCCCTTGATCGACCACTATCTCTGTCATACACTACTTTGCAATCAACAACTTTGCCTTGATCACTGAACAATTCTCTAAGTGAAAGGTCATCGACACCCCATGAGAGGTTTCCTACATAGACTCTGTTGGAGCTATCGAAATTTCTCCCACCTCGTGCACCTCCAAAAGAAGAATTCTCACTTCTCCCACCTCGTCCACCTCCAAAAGAATTCTCCCTTTTCTCTGGTGCTGGCCCCGAGTTCACTCTCAATGCCCTCCCGTCGATTTCCTGCAAGAGAAACATCAAAACATTTACTTAGATATGCATGTTTATTTTGGAAAGACAAGATTTTAAGATTACACAAATGACAAGTTGAAAAGTGAGACTAGAAAGTGTTTTCATCCGCAGCTAATTAGCTTAGCAAGCCATATTCACTTATCGAAACATTAGGCAGACATTGTAATATAAGTAAACTCGAAGATACTAATAAATGGCAAAACTTTACATATCCATTGAATTGTTGTTCAGCAGCTTCCACTTCCGCTTTCGACGACATAGTCACAAAACCAAACCCTCTGCTTCTTCCTGTGAGCTTGTCATATATAACCTGCAAAATTATAACAACTTCAATAACTTCCCATACAATCCTTGCATCTCACATCCACTTGAAAACCCGATACAGCAAACTATCTTCTCGAGCTCACTACAAGGAAAAGTACTAAACACAGCCCATTCTTCAAGATATGTCTCATTATCACTAACTCATTCAATTCATTCAACATGCTAATTATCACTAACTCATTCAATTCATTCAATTATACATTCAATTCATTCAATTATCACTAACTCATTCAATTCATTCAATTATACATTAGAGGTTAAGGGTGTCGAAAAATTACACTATTTACACAGTATTAAAATTTCTAGCTCAGCCACTTTTATTTATTTAATTACGTCTAAACATGACCATGTATCTGCGAATACTCTGCTAGCTATAACAGGGCACAATTCTATTTACTTAATTATGCTTTTAATCAACATTAAGCAACAAAATTAAAGTTTCTTAACAATAGAAACAATGAATAATTAACTTAATTACCTCAACCATCTCAACATTTCCAGCTCGTTCGAAAAGCTCAGCAAGTGCAGCACTATCAACACTGAACGGCAAATTACCAACAAAGAGTTTAAGGTCGGGAGAGAAATTGGGTTCTTCTTCTACTTCTCCAACATCATCTTCCAATTGGTCAAATTCAGATAACGCCACGTTACGAACAAACCGAGAACCGAACGAAGAAGATTCAAAAGGCTTGATAGAAGAAGAAGGGGTTGAAGAAGATAAAGAAAGATTCAGAGAAGATGAAGGAAGAGAGAAGAAGGAAAATGAAGTTGGTGTGGAATTGGGTTTTAGAGAAGAAAGGGTTTGTGGAGTTACAAAGAGAAATTGAAGAGAAGAAACTGAAGAAGCCATTGTTGCTAAGGCGCCGAGTTGATAGTGTAGAAGTAAAAAGATAAGGTTTTTCAAGATTTTGAAGATTTTGAAGAAGCAACGTTCATATTTATAAGTGAGAAATGTGTAGATATTTTCATTTTTTTAGGTTAAGGCCTTAAAAGGGAAATAAGGCCCAATGGGTTAAATTTGGTTCTATATCAACAAGGCTTTATAGCCAAAGTGGCAAATATCAAAGCCCTTTAGATTTTTGTATTCTTGGGTTGATTTAGTTTAGAGTAAATTTTAGGAATAACAAAGAAAATTGTATTTGAAATGTATATGTTCATTATGTTAGGTTAGAATGGCGAGCGAGATTAGGAGAGATGAGAGACGTGAGCGAGAGAGGGCAAAGAGTGGAGAGAGGCGAATTGTATATGTATATCGATTAGATAATTATATATATGTAACTAATATGTATATGTATCAATGATTGTGTTTGTATATCTGCATAAAATTTGAATTCATAGACAATTGAATTGAGTTAAAACATTTGTTTTTGTATATCAAATATCTCTCTCGCTTTATACAAACACAAATTATTCATTTGGCAGGTCTTCTCATTTAAAGTTAGAATAAGAAAATAATTTGATCTTGAAAATATACATTTAAATTTTTTGAAGAAGAGGTTTATATTTATGTTGTTTGAACTCTTTAAAAATGATGTTCACTGTGGGTTACAAACATGAAACTTTGTTTCATTCAGCTTTTTCATGGAGATGAGTCAAGTTATAGATTTAAGATGTGAACAAAATTCGGAAAAAAGAAAGATTTCCTAAAGTTAGTGTGCATGTTGGATCCTCTTAAAATATAAGATAAAGCAACTATTGGATGCTATTAAAATTAGTGTTCTTTAACTTAGTCTCATTTGATCATATTTATGCCCTCCAACTTTAGTGTGCACAAATAGACATTTCAATTTATATAAAATTAAACAAGTAGATAAATGAGTCCTACATGAATTAATGCATATAGGACATGACCACGTAGGTAGCAAATTATCATGTATGACGTGTGTGTCTATTTCTTTCATTTTATACAAATTTAAATATCTACTTGTGCATAGTCGAAGTTGGAGAACATAAATGTGAGCTGAGACCTAATTAAAAGGCCGCATAATTATGTATTATACCTTTTCTTTTTAAGATATTATATTATTATTTCAATAACTTTCGACGTATCTCAAAAAGAATAATAAAGAATTAGAACGAAATAAGAAATTTTTCGTTGAATTTTTCAATTATGAGTCAATGCGTTTAATCTGGTGTCGTATGTATTATGCATCAAACTTAGATAAAATAAAAGGGCATAGTGCATACATATGACCTCTAGCTTGCATCTATGCCCTTCTACTTTGAATTTACACAAGTAGACACTTAAACTTGTATAAAATTGAACAGGTAGACCCACGCGTCCTACAAAGTATACTGGATGCATCGATTCATACGCCCTTATCTATTACCCCCTTATATTTTTCTATTCTAAACTCTGTTTTCTCTTCTTCATTTTACCAAATGAGCAGTGAAAATCAGTTGAGAGGTAAGGTGGTAATGTTGTTCTTATGGGAGACGCGTATGATGAATGACAAGCATACGCCAAAAAGAGGGCTGAAGAGGAAGGCCGAACATTCATCCCTCCTTTCAATCATTCAGATGTCATTGCAGGGCAATGTACTATAGGTATGGAGATCAATCGTCAACTCTGTGAGAAATATAGCAAAATAATATTATTGAATTGTTGTTGTATCTACATTATTACATGAGACCCTATTTATAGACCATAGAATACAATCCTTTACCAAATAGGATACTATTTAGTAGTCCTATTCCTATTCTAATAGGATTATATAAACCTATTCCTATTTTAATAGTATTGTATAAACTATTCCTATTCTAATAGGATTGTATAAACCTATTCATATTCTAACACTCCCCCTCAAGCTAGTGCGTACAATTCATGCACCTAGCTTGTTACAAATGTAATTAACACGGGGACCGATGAGGGGCTTGGTGAGATATTTGCAGACTTCACAAAATTGACGGTCAATCTTAATGTGCTTGTCTTCTCATTAATACTGGATTTTATGGATTTGATGCATAATGCCAGTAAATCTCAATGTGCTTAATCTTCGCATGAAATACTGAATTTGATTCATAATGTTGGTGTTGAACTTCCCAACCCAAGCTTGAGAAAAATTGTTCTAGACCATAGAGTGATCTGCACAATCGATGACACAACACAATCGACATACAAGGCTACTAAACTCCCCCTGAGCAACGAATGATACTATTTAGTAGTCCTATTCCTATTCTAATAGGATTATATAAACCTATTCCTATTTTAATAGTATTGTATAAACTATTCCTATTCTAATAGGATTGTATAAACCTATTCATATTCTAACAAACTCAAAGATAAAATTCACGCGATACTGATGTTAAGATTATTGGAGTGGAACCATGTGATGCAAATGCAATGGCAATGTCATTACACTAAGGTCACAGAGTCATACTGGACCAAGTTGGAAATTTTGCAGATGGCATAGCTGTTAAAGTTGTTGGTGAAGAAACTTTTCGTCTCTGTAAGGAACTAATAGACAGGGTGGTCCTAGTTAATCGCGATGCTATATGTGTATCGATAAAGGCTAGCAGTCAATCTTTTGGATTACAAGTTTATAACTACTATGGTTTTATCTGTTTGATTTTTGCCATTAGTATTGTTGAAAACCAAATCTTCCAATGCCTTTAGTTCATGCTCTATCAACTAGAGTGACCATTGAAATTTTTGTTAATATCTCTCTTTGATGCGAGTATCGTACCTGAACTATCAGGTGTTTGTGTTTACTACCTCAGTTATCACCAGAGGTGGATCGAGGAATTAGGGTCACTGGGTGCCAAGTAAAGGCGGACTCACATGATTTTATAGGGATGCACGTGCATTTGTTAACTTCAAAAAAATTACGTGTATATATGTATATCTATCGTGAGAAACTGCCATAAAGTAGGATATAATCAACTGTGCACCCATAATAAGAAGCGTAGGGATGCCCTTGTTTAGTTGGTACAAGTCAGAGGAACCACTCGCGAGAATACGGTTCAGTCTTATTTCATTATTTTTATTTTAAGTTTAGCTTATAAATCATATTTGAGCCATTAGTACCAATCAAATACTACATTATTCGTTAGTTATAGTAAAAAAAAAATTTAACTTCCTAAATTAAGATAGTATTGGTGCGTCAAAATCTTCAAATTTTAGATTGTCTCTAATTCTCAATAGACTAATCGATTAAATCAATTTTAGATTCAGATAGAATTATTCATCTTGTGGCTGGACGGGAGAGAAGGATTGGGCGACGGACGGAAGCCTGAAGCCTCAATTAATGACAACTTTTTGTTGTTGAAAAGTTTAAAGGAGGTTTCAAAATGTGCTAGTTAGTAGTTTAAAAAAGAAATGATGCCCGTGGTTAAAAGGAAAAATTAAAACAAAAAAAAACTGCTGCCTAGAATCGATCCCTTGATCTAGGGATTGCAATCTAGATGGGCTACCATTACGCCAAAGAATACATTTGTTCTCTGGGTGGCACAGGTTTTATTTATCCATATTTATACAAAAATATTTCTATATAAATAGTGTTTCCGTCGAAGCTCGTGGGTGGCGTGGCACCCCCACGGGCTATATTAGATCCGCACATGGTTATCACCAACTATTTATCAAAACATACCTCAAAATTAATGAGCCCATTGTTACATGGATGGAATTCTATGGGCAAATTAAATTGTCACGCACCTTTTGACGATTGTATTCAAATACTTGGTCTACTCAACCTTGAGGTGTGTTTTGACAAATAGCGGGTGATAAACTGATAACACTTAGATATTCGTAAATGATACTCGCAAAAAAATAATACTTTTTTTTTACAAGGAAAACCCGCAGCTACTATCCTTTGGGTGCGCACAAGGTAAAAACCCCACTCATATGCAATAGCTCGCAAACCACCCTCATAGGAGAGGTACCCCGCACTGGCACTTGCAGGAGCTGAAGCATACTGCAAGTACTATGGCCTCAAGGATGAAAATGTAGTAGCAATTGTTAGGTTGTGGAGCCTGATTAATATTTGATGTAGTGTCATATATATTAATGTTTTGGCTGTACTATTTATTCTCTGTAACAAAAATACTCTGATTTATTAATATATATACCGTACCGCCGTAGAAGTTGACTCACGGGTTGTTACCACGAAAGAAGTTTCTCTCTTTCTCTCTCTAAATCTCTCATCTTTCTTCTGTCATAATTCTTGTGTTCTTCATTCGAAAAGTGTGTGTGTAGATTCGATCCTAACAGCAATAACAAGTACAACCAATGTAAACTTTGACAGACTAAGATTGATAAGCATACTTGCAGATGTTGGTAGAAATGGCGAAGCTGTGCTAGCTACTTGTATGCCAGAAGAGCCCAGAAGCTTCAAAAGGTTTTGTAAACAGGTCATATAGAGGAGTCCGAAACCTAAAGGGTAAAAAAAAATAAAAAATTCAAAGGGGTACATCAATTTATTTTCTAACCAAAAGGGCGAAATCGCTACTGAGGCAGCGATTTTGTTTTGACGCCGTTAAGTCTCAAAATTCTCAAAATCGCTGACCGACCAGCGTGTTCATATTTTTTTAAATAAAATCGCTGCCCATGCAGCATTTTAGGCAAATTTTATTTTTAAAAAACTTAAAATAGCTACGAATATAACATTTTAATATAAAAAAAACAAAAAAAAATAATTGAATAATCGCTGCTTTGGCAGCGTTTCTGTGTAAATGTGTTTTTTTTCTTTACGATTGCTGTCATTGCTGCCTTGGGCAAAAGAAAACTATTTTTAAAAAAAATATAGATGCCAATTATTTTCTTAAAAACTATTTAATGTTGTTGATTTTTTAAAAAAAATAATTAAAATCAGCGTTTTTATAAAAAAAAGTTTTTTCTTTTAAATAAAAAAATCGCTTCTAGTAAATTTTTCTTTATAAAAATATCGTTGCCAATTATTTTTTTAAAAAAATTGTATTAAATTTTGGTGATTTTTCTTTTTTGATTTTGATCAAAATAAAAATCACATTACAATTCTCAGTAAAGATTATGTTAAATTTAAATCACTGCAATTTGCAGCGTATGTATATTTAAAAAAAAAATTAAAAAGGCAGCATTTTAGTGAATTTTTTTTCTTGTCTGTGATTTTCTTAATTTTTTTTTAATAAAAGATCGCAGCATGGTGGAACTTTTTAAAAAAAAATTAAATCAGTGCCTATTTTTGTTCTTAAAATCGTAAAATTATTTTTTTAAAAGAATTCATCAACATTTAATATGATTTTCTTTAAAAAATTGGCAGATATAATTTTATAAAAATTAGATAACTAAAACAATAAAAAAAAATTAAATCAATGCCAATTTTTTTTCTTAAAATCGTAAAACTATTTTTAAAAAGAATTCATCAACATTTAATATGATTTTCTTTAAAAATTTGGCAGCTATAATTTTATAAAATTTAGATAACAAAAACAGCTGCCAAGATTTATTTATTTTTTAAAAAAAATTCCACAGAAAATTATTGCCTTGGCAGCGATTTTCCAAAAAAAAAAAATTACCATTTAAATTGTTGCCTAGGCAGAGATTTTAAAAAATATATATATATTTTAAGAAACACTGCAGTCGCAGCAATTTTACTTTCGCTACTACGTCAGTGATTTCAACTTTTAACAGACTCAACGACAACGTCAAAACAAAATCGCTATGTCAGTAGCGATTTTACCCTTTTGGTTAAAAAAATTGATGTACCCCTTTAGAAATGCTTCGGACTCTCATATAGAGCACTGAATATGCTATTTTGATCACTATATCTCTTTAGCTTGTCAGTCAACTAATAATTATTATCAGAAAGTTACGTTCTTTGAAGAAAATTAGAATAAAAAAGAAAGGTGACTTTTTGAGGCATAATATAATAACTATTTGTAACGATCCTTTTAGTTGTTTTCGGAATTTCAACCATTATTTTTATATTAACCTTTTTGTAGATTTAATGAATAATTTATATGACTTATAAGAATGAGTGACATGATTTTTAAATTTAATAAAATATTATTTTGTTGCTAATAATAAAAGAAAAAAAAATAGAAAAGGAAATTAATTAAATAAATAAATAAAATAAAATAAAATAAAAAGAAAAGGGGCAAAGTGCCCTAAACTGTTAAAAGCCTCAGACGGCTTATATGAGATTGAAAAAAAAAATGAAGAAGAAAGATTTGACCAAAAAAACAAAATACGCAGAGAAGAAAAGAAAAGAAAGGGAGAAAAGAAAAGGGAAAAAGAGGAGAAAAATCGATATATTCATCTCAAGACGTTAAGGTAATTATTTTCATTCTTTCTATTAAGTTTTTACATAATTACGATCAGATTTTTATAACTTAAGCTTGTGAAAAGATTGTGTTGTGAAAAAAGAATCGTGATAAGAGATGTGATGATTTGTGCACTATGATGAGTATGTGATAATTGGTTCAGGTTCACTTCTGGTTGTAACTAGTATCAATAGAATGGTATTGAGTTTAATGTAACAACCCTTTTAGCTGTTTTAGGAATTTCAACCATTATTTTTTTATTAACCTTTTTGTAGATTTTATAAATAATTTATATGACTTATAAGAATGAGTGACATAATCTTTAAATTTAATAAAAAATTATTTTGTTGCTAATAATAAAAAAAAAAAGAAAAGGAAATTAATTAAATAAATAAATAAAATAAAATAAAATAAAAAGAAAAGGGGCAAAGTGCCCTAAACTGTTAAAGCCTCATACAGCTTATATGAGATTGAAAAAGAAATAGAAGAAAAAAGATTTGACCAAAGAAAAAAGAACGAAATATTAGTGTATTAAAGAGTTCAAGCTATTTGAAATTCTAGTTATGAAAATAAATTAAGAAAGCTGAACGAATATATCATTTCATATAGATTTTTGTTTCGAAGTTAAAGAATGTATGAATTTTCATATATAAGTTCTAATATGAGTATGGTTGTGAATTGATTCAATATAGACTTACTAGAAATTTATTAGCAACAAAATAATCTTTTATTAAATTTAAAAATCATGTCACTCATTCTTATAAGTCATATAAATTATTTATAAAATTTACAAAAAGATTAATATAAAAACAATGATTGAAATTCCTAAAACGATTAAAAGGGTCGTTACACTAATGGTTTAGTGACCATATAAAATATCAACCCGTGTCTATTGACAAATGTGAAAAGTTAACTTGGATCATAGATTGGAACAACGATGAAGTTTATTGATTTCAAGTACAGATATGATTCTAGAGATGAAAACGCTCTGGTGCTTTACAGGCAAGGTTCTTGATCTTTTAACGAGACGTTGGCTCAGATTTCACCTTTTTTTTCACAAGAATATATCTTTTTGGATCTGCAGGGTTGCTCATCAAACAAAATTGGAACTTGAAGCTCTGATAGAGAAGATGAGATCAGCAAAACTCACACTTAAGGGTGTCAAAAATGAACCCAAACATAGGTAACCCGTCCAATCCGTTCAGAATTTTAAGGATTGAGCTCAAGATAATTTAAATTGGGTTCAATCTCAACTCATTCAAGCTTAATCATTTGAAGAAAATTCTCAATTGAGCCTAATTCAATCTCCAATTTCAATCTGTTTTAAAACTTTTTATTAAGATATGTTCCTATATTGAAGGTATGAATTATTATCTATTTAACATCTTTTAGAATTTATTTATCAATTTATTACCTTATTAACAAAAAATTCTTAAGCAAAAATTCAAATTGTGATTATAAAAGTTAAATTATCAATATGTTAAATTATTGAGATTAATCGAGTCAAATTGGGCGGACCAAGACCCAAACCGTTTTTTAGCCCATCTGAATCCAACTCATTTGAGCCCAAAGTAAACTTGGACGGGTCAAGACCCCACCCGATTTCTATTCAACCCATTGTAATATTTTCAATTTCAACCCTACCCGCACATTTGACACCCCTACTCACATTGTTAATCTTACATATAATGACTTGGTCAAAGATCACTCCAGACATTTGGTAACATACTGAATTTCATCAAATCTTTGTTACTTGTATTGTTATTTTTTGAATCGCGGAAATATTTATATCAACAAATTTCAGAATTGGGATTGTCAGTCAGTAGAAAGATGGCTCATATGTTTTGATTTCCTTCTTTTTTTCCCATTTGCTATCAATTGTTCAGACAGGCAGTAGATCAAATCTTCACAATGAGCTTCTTTGTCGATTCACTTTGTGCTTTGTCAAAGACTATAGAAGCTTTCAGCCCGCGTTGAAATATAAGTTTGATCCATTATTGCGCACAGGTAACATTTTAGAACCTTTTAAGCTCCATTCTAGTACAAGTATCCAGTCTTTCTACTATGATCTACTTTTCAGATTTAATTTGAAAAGTGTCATATTGGTGCAAATGTTTAAGTTGGCATACAAGTTCCACAGGACGAGTTTGATGAATTCCAAGGTTGTGCTCGTAGACTCGGTTATAAGTATGTTGTGAATCAAATGATGCTTTCAAGCTTATAAATAAAGAAATGAGACCTTGGAATAGCAAATTATTCATCATATACATGGTTCTGTTTTGTTTTGTTTTGTTTTTTTGGCAACTTATTATGTTTCTTACAAGTTAAGAACATTGTGAATAGCCTCAACAACATTTAGCAGGAACCAATCTGAACCATGATTTGCCAATAAAGAAACTGATATAGGAAGATTATCTTGTATACCTAGAGGTATACTAACCTGGCAAAATCCAGATACTCCAGCAATCGACAAAAGACTGAAAGCTTTAGCACGAAATCCTTCCAACGTAGTCGTCTCAGTTTTTAGTTTTGGTGGAGGTCCAGGAACAGTTGGGATTGCAAGTATTCCACAATCCCCAAGTAGACCACTAAGAGCTACTCGAAGCTCAGTCTTCACAGTTCGGCACACGTCAATATCTTCATCTTTGGTAGTTTTCAACGCGTCCTGCACGCGTTCTGCTATTCCAGGACCTAAACTAGGCTTCACATCACTAACCCATTCTCCGTGATTCTCTTTGAATTCGTATTTCTGAAGCAACCTCATTGCAGCTGAAAGAGCTCGCAATGAGGATGGAATGTAATCATTACTGCAAGTTTCAATAGTCATGAATTTCCTCAAACTCGGAACGTTTTCCTCAATGTAATCACCTATACTCACATATTCAATCTTTTGATCACTTCCATATAGCTTCCTCACCGAATCAACCAGTATTCCAATCGTTTGACGATTACTCTTAGAATCCAGAAGCTTAAAACAATCTTCTGCTACAATAAACTTACTTATACCTTTCGATTCGTGATCACATTGAAGCAATACTCTTCCAACTTGCTTTAAAATACGAGCATCCCTCGCAAACCATCCAACTGTATCGAAACTTTGTGCCATAGGTATAACTCCATTAACTGAAACAACTCCATGAGAAGGACGAATACCGTAAATCCCACAATACGATGCAGGAACTCTAACGCTTCCGCCAGTATCTGTTCCTAATGCGAAATCAACAATTTTTGCACCAACAGCAACTGCAGATCCACTTGAAGATCCTCCAGGTACTCTATCTGATGCAATAGGATTAACAGGTGTACCGTAATGAAAATTTTCGCCATTGATGCTGTAAGCCATTTCATCCATTACGGTTATACCGATACAAGTAGCACCAGATTTCAACAGAGATAGTACAGTTGGTGCAGTACATATTGCTGCAGTATGAGTTTTTCCCCAATCTGGATTTCCAAAACCAGTAATTTGTCCTTCTAAATCAAATATGTCTTTTACAGCAAAAATTAGACCATTGAGTTCATCTGAATCAGAGCCAATTGGTTCTAATGATAATTTTTTCATGAATGCTCCACATGATTTCAATGACTCCATCTTTATCACTCTTGTTTAGGGTTTACACTGAAAAATTTCATAACAAGTTTTACAGGATTGAATTTTAGGATTTTAGACAAAATGTTAATAACACGTGTCGTATTACTATTGGCCATTCAAAAACAAGAAAAAGATAATGTTTAGTGTGAAATACAATGGATGGTTGAGCACCACTTATGCTATCGGTTCAACTAAACTCAATAATTTTAAGAAAAACCTAAAATCTTGATTCGATAAATTTTAAATTTTTCATTAAGCCTTCAAGAATAGGTCTATTAATGATATGGACTTTTCCTAACAAAGACTATCTACATCCACATGATGTGAATTTCTCTTTGTTTTATTATTTGTCTTAATTCATGTCTAAGATAGAAGAACCTGGAAATTGAAGGATGACTTTTTTTTACTTTTTTTCTCGTGGTCATATATTTTTCAAAGTATAAGTTAAAAAAAAAATTGACAAATAATGTTTGTTCATATAATTTGTTATTATTCGGCAAATAACTCAAATTCTCAAATACAAGAAAAAATTAGTGTTTGGGTCAAATCTCTATTATTTAAGAACTTTCAATAATTCAAATTCTACACCAAATTTTTATCTTTTACAATATCCTTTATAGAAGTTGGTTGCGTTGTTTTACATATTTTTTTACGTGAACATCAAAGTAGTGATGGTCAAAGAGATGATATGGTTGTTAATGAAAATGATGAACAATCGGCTTAGGATAACAAAGTCATGTGCTACGTAATACAAACATATCATTAGTTTTGATTGTTTTTAAAACTTATGGGCATAAATTATATTTCTTAAAAAGATTGAATATATTTTTCAAATACTATGATTAAACACAATATAAAATTTCACCTTAATTTTTACCGAAATAATATTTATCAAAAATATTTAAAAATCTATAATTAAACACTAGCTATGCTAGTTTCTATACTATTGTAGTAGCTTTTATATCCCCCAATCAATCACTAGTACTACCACTCACTTCTTGTTAGTAATAGATACAAACAACATATGGTGTCCTTTTTTGGGGGGTGCTATATGATTTTCATTCGAGATATTCGATATCTATAAAACAATCCTACTAAATTGTAATTCACATAAAAAAATCTACATTGAAATGATATTTTATGGTAAAATTTATTCGCATCGGATGTTTATATCAAGTTAATATATATATTATATGTTTAAATTTATAGTTCATTTCATTTTATTAAATTATGTAATAATGCATCTTGCATTAATTTGATATAAATATCCGATATAGGTATATTTTTTCAGATTTTTTGTGTCCACTCATTTCAGTACACGTTTAAGTGTAAAGATTATTTAGAGCCAAGTAAGTCTATTGAATGTGATTTATTGTCCCAGTGCCTACCAATTGTTCTAAAGATTGGACCTGAAAGTAAATGACGCGAAGCTAAATAAATAAAGAAATAAAAATTATTTTTCTTAAAATGAAAACAACTAAAAGCGTAAAAGATTGATCCTGAAACTAAAAACGTAAATAAAAAATACAATTCAAACCTTGGACACAAAAGTCAATTTAAGAGGAGATCTACAGCTGCACCACAACTTGCTTCTTGTTCACGAGGACCAAAGGGTTCAAAAGTAATATATCTACATAAATATAAAAAATTTATTTTATATATATCGTGTAATTTTTTATTAAAGGGATTCGAACCCTCGTAACCCACATGGATCTTCCCTTGACTACTAATATGAGACTTTATTCGCATGTCCAATAATTTTCTCATCAAACAAAGTGTCATTTTAACCATAGGCTTATCTAGAGATTTATATTATTAATAATTGTGTTTTGTCACTGTTTGCAATAAATTTTGAAGTGACAGAAAATAAATTAAAATCACAAATAAAATATGAAGAAACATAATTTTATTGATCAAGATAGATTGCGGGTACAATTCTGTTGATCCCTTGATTCTACTCTCTAGGATCTAGGATTTATCCATGATTCGAGAGCCGTTAGTGGCGTATTCCTCGAACTAGGATGATTTAGATTTGACCTCTCTATATGAATAATCCATCAATTTGTGGAGTATTCGAGATCTTGATCTCTTTATGAAATTTTTGAGATGTCTTTTAAGAGAATTTAGTACCCTTTATATAGACATAAATTAGGGTTTAGCGTTGAGTAGCCTCCAAGAATCCAAATTAGAGTTGAACACAATTTGTAAAATCCCAACTCGAATTGAATGCATCTTGTAAAGTCCCACAAAATTTCAATGTCTACAATCACCCATATCAATTAAGAATTTACAAAAATTCAAAA
>JAJJBR010001723.1:0-29744 GCA_022817965.1 Solanum lycopersicoides
TTGCACAGTCAAGTAACAATGAATGTGTTTTGATTTTTTGCACCCAAATAGCAGCTTTTGTTAGAGCAAAAATTCAAGAAGTCCCTCCATGAACGCTTTAATATCTATCCGGTATAGTTGTTAAGACAGTGTTTTAATATGTTGCTGACACTTATCGATTTAAGTATATTAATGTTATACAACATTCAAGTAAATAATACTAGCAATCTAAATAAAATTAAAACACTGTAAAAATAGTTCAAATTTGTTCAACTAATCTTATATTTTGTTTCGTGATGTACTGTCATTGAAACGGATTTAATCCATCTGATTAGCATCAACCAAACCATATATCCAAGACATACTCTAATACTCCAATAAAATCACAAATATATAAATTTTCAACACATGAATGCTCCGAATTAGGTGGCCTATTTTTTAATCCGAAATATACCATTCACTGTTTAAAAAATTAATTTAAAATACCTCTGTGGAAAAATATAAATTATTCTATATCAATTGACGTTCTACGTCCAAATACGTCTACAGTTTCATATGAGGTTAAAATTCTCACATAAGTATCCAAGTATTGCAATGGTGATACAGAATGAGATAACATATACAAATTCATCGTCTAACTCCTGCTTAGATTTAGTATCCCTGCGCAGATATATGCAAATAATCACTAGATACAATGTAGCTAAGTGTGATATCCACATGTCTGAATAAGATACATAACAAATCTCGCCGCTCCACTCCCCATTTGGCTCTCCTCCACCTTTGGTGGTTTAGTAATTAATATCACAACGAATACAAATGACGGTTATTCCTTTCCATTTTTTTAAAGAAAACTAAATTATGTAGTGGTAAGATGTGAAATAATTTAAAAGTATACGTAATCCAATAATATATAGTATTAGTACAGTAGGTCATTAATAGTTCTCATTTCTTAAATTTTCACCATAATTAAGACTCACTGCGTTGCTTATTTTAAACATAACTCTAAGATAATATATATTTAATTCGTTTATCCAGATTGATTACCAATAACTATTTTTTATTGATTTTCGTGGAGTGTTTATATTATGTGATCCAACAAGTATTAAGCTTAAGTCCCTTTCACATTTTTCTCACTAAATAGACCATACTAATATGCAACAAATCTAATGTATAACATCCGAAGCGTTCTTTCTATTTTTTAGGTTCGTACTAACTCAAGTTTATATACGTATATTAGTACAGCTGCACACTTGTCTTTCGAATAATTTAACTATATGACTAATAGCTGTATACTTCATAAAGAGCTGTCCCATCAGAATTAATTATTCTTTAACTTGGGATTGAGACCGCCCACTATTATTATATATCATTGATTGATTGGAATGTAGATGTTTTTGTGCTACAATCGATTGCTGGGATTTAGCAGTCGCAATATCGCGGCAGACTTGTTCAGTTGAGTATTAGTAAAATAATTCTCAAAGAAAGAATGTTAAATTAGTCATTCTAAGATTATGTGCTGGGGGTCGCACTGTCGCAGAAGATCTGTCTGGCACTTGTTCAAAGGTTATATGGTAGAAGAAAACTCCAATATTAATTTAAGTTGTCGTGCTAGGAGTCAATGCGGTTTACGGCTGTTCGGCAGGAATATTCTGCTGTATAGACGAGTTAATCCTAGTAAAAAAACTCCATATGGAAGATCCTAACGTGGAGTTTGAACTCCAGTACAAAATTTTTGGTCCTAATGCCGATTAGCTCAAGATAGAAGTCATGCTAGTAGGAGTCTTTCTTGACGTATATGCAGAAAACATAGAGCTTCGAGAATTAAATATAAAGAACTTACCCCACCCTCAAAGAAATAGCCTGAACTTGTCCTTTCACAAAACGTTTACATGCATGGTCGGTCCCACTGTCCTACTGTCTACTTGAGTCAAATCACTTCAAGCAATCGGCCACGAAATCCAATATAAATTCACACCCATGCAAAACTACACCAGGTCACTCATTGACCATGACACATAGTTAATTCTTCTCAAAATCAAACCAAACTATTGTTATACCATTTGGTATTCGATCAACCATAATAAGATATCAGGTGTATCCGATAATCCAACATATCCCATACTGGCGTGTACCCACTAATTAACAAGAAAACCACAACCACAATTATTGCAGAGATACCTACAAAATGTCATTTTAAATCTACAGCATACACAAATATACATAAGAAGTAACAGCATCATAAAAAATCAGACGTTAACCTTCACCGACCAGAAAACTCACACCAACATAGATATAGAACACATCATACTCATCCTTCCCTCACCCGAACAATACATCAACCAACATCATTACCCTCTAAAATTAGGCCTACATGAGTCTTAAATACTTATAAGATAGAATCCACCACTGATTCCGTCCGCTCACCAAACATACTTTTAAGCAAAAATCTATTGGCAAGATTTTAAAAGTTCTAGCACATCCTTTCGGACTTTGCAATCTCCCACGTGCTTTTAGTATTAAAGGATAGTTGTTACAATTTCTAAGCTAGACATGAAAGCAAGTAAAACCTCATTAAATGTATTCTTATTAAGAATTTTTCGTAATAGAAGATATGTTAAATAATTGTAAATATATTCTTAATATTTATTTTTTTGTCGTAAATTTTCGTAGTGATAATCAGATTATTAGCGTTTTATAAATATTTGTGTGTATGGTTGTTCTTATAATCAGACATCTAGTCATTATAAAAGACAACGTGTGGTCAAAGATAAAGAGTATTTTTAATAATATATAGCTCATGATACAAATTGTGCTAATGGAGTAGCTAAAAGACAAATTGCAAACCCTCGTATGTACATACCAAATAGTGATTTTAGCTTCAGTAATCGACAACCCCTTAAATTGTCCACATAATTCACTTAATACCCCAACTAAACTTTACCTATTGAACATCTAAATTGTTCAAAACATACCTATTAAGCACAAAATGCTGATTGCAAAAAAATGATTTTGCACTTCCCGGAATGCGCGTGAAAAGACTCAAAATAGTGTCTTTTATTAATGTATTATTTTTAAACATTTTTTCTTCTTTTATTGACACTTGACATTATAATTAATTTAAAAATATTTTTCTTCTTTCATTCACACTTTTTTCAAAAAGAGAAGCACTCACTTCCTACCTATCATCTTCTTCATAATTAGTTTGCAAAACTTTCTTCATTTTAACTCCAACATTATTTTTCTTTCTTTTTTTTTTTATAAAAAAGAATATTATTTCTTCCAAATATGAAGATAAATGAAAATCAACTATGAAGATTTAGATTTGAAAGAAAATCTTCGTATGACTTATTTCAAATCTCATAAAAATAAGAAACAAATATGAAAAAGATGAAAAAAGATAAATAATTTCTACGTATAAAAAAGTTTAGCCGATATTTGTTTATCATAATTTTCTAACAAAATTTTTACTCAAATTCATATGTAAACCCATTAAATTTATCAAAAATGATATTAAAATTTTTGAAAGAATTAATTTTTGAGCTATCAATTTCATTTTGTCATCGATGCAGACATGAATAGCCGCCGACAAAATTTTATTTCTTCTTCACTCTTAGTATGAAATATATATATATATATATATATTTCATACGGACAATTTTAAGGGGCCGCTGATAACGTAAGCCTTTTTTTTTTCATATGTCTTCGCTACCATTTTCAACAACATGAGACCACTACATACTCTATCTCTTGCCCTAGATATACACACCCCTTTTAACCTTTCTTCCCAAGGTCATTTAACTCACTAAAAAGGTAACAATTCAATTTTTTTTACTCTTTTCTTTTCTTATCTAAACATGTAGACACTATATAATAACATTTCGGATCGAATTAACTACTATGTTCTGACATTCTTATTTTCTGTATCAAATGTCCTTTTGAAGTAGTGAGTAACATTGTTTAATGTTTTTGAAATTCTTTTTCTTAGTTTTCAAGTAGACCAATCTTAATAGTTTCATGATAATTTGTTATAGAATATTGTGAAGATAGAGCGTATCAATGTTGGAGTTGAATAAGGAGGGAATAGAAAAGTCGATTCAAGAACAACTTATTACGTGTGTGGCTCATCATGTTACAAGTTTAGGGAACATAGAGGCAAAGTAAATGAATTTAACTTTTTTGATCATACATTAATCTTTAAGTTAATTATTTATGTTTTAATTATGTGGTTCTATGTAAAACAAAATCATCCAAGAAATATATGTATATCATAAAACTATTAATTATTCAGTCATATTTTCCATCAAAACTATTATGTCAAGTGGGTCGTGGTGCTCACGACGTTCCGTGAAGCCTCTCTTGAAGTCATTTCGTCATATTTTAAGTGAGGTTTCACCCCCAAAGTTATTGGTTAAGCACCACGGACGTCTAAACGGTCCATGAACACACAAACAGTAAAATTGTCCGTAAATGAGATTTGTCAGATTTAGAGTTTAAGTCAACTTCAAAAGGTCATATCTTTCAACACAAAATTTTGTCTGAGTTTTCTTTCCAATGCCACCAAATTCGTCTGATTCCAAGCTTGGAGAAAATTTATGCCCATTTTAATGAAGCCTTGTCGGGCAGGGCATCTTCACGAGCTGCTAGATGGGCATTGATCATCATTACTTAAGCTGATTATTAGTGAGCATTTTTCTTGACTAATTTAGTGGCATAATATTTGATATAATGGTGTCAATTTTTCACGTGCAGGGTGTCATTGTTGTACATGTTGTCACGGTGATAGTAGTCGTTATGATATATGAAATTTGTTCTATACATCAAGCTAGAGACAGAGCAATGATTGTACCCGTTAACCACCTGATTGATTCTGATGAACTTCATCACTATGTGCCTCCATTAGAAGCATTTCCCACCAGAAGACGATTGCAAGACCTAAGGCTCCAAATTGCTAATCTAAACCGTGAAGTTGATGAGTTGGGCATGTTTGCTATGCAATTTGCTAAAACTTTATCTAGCAAAAGTTTTGATGTGTATGTTATTGGAATCATTATCATACTCATCTTTCAAGATTTTGTCAAGAAAATAAAAACAATTCTTATCTTATTATATTGTTGTTTCCGTATGCAGAACACCATACATACGGAGAGTTGTCTTCTGCTAATTCTCTAGACAAGTGTCTTTGCAATTGTGAACAGGTAAAGCATTTATTGCTTTACCTCTTCGTCAAAATTCCGAAGATATTAGCAGAAGACAAACTCTCCGTAGGTATGTTGTTCTGCATATGAAAACAACAATATAATAAGAAAAGGATTGTTTTATATTTTCTGACAAAATCTTGAGAGGTTAGTATTATAATGATTCCAAGAACATATACACATCAAAACTTTTGTTAGATAAATTTTTAGCAAAATTGCATAGCAAACACACCAAACTCATCAACTTCACGGTTTAAATTAGCAATTTGGAGCCTCAGGTCTTGCAATCGTCTTCTGGTGGGAAATGCTTCTAATGGAGGCACATAGTGATGAAGTTCATCAGAATTAATCAAGTTGGTAACGGGTGCAATCCTTGCTCTGTCTCTAGCTTGATGTATAGAACAAATTTAATATATCATAACGACTACTATCACCGAGACAACATGTACAACAATGACACCCTGCACGTGAAAATTTGACATCATCATGTCAAAATATTATGCCACCAAATGAGTCAAGAAAAATGATCACTAATATTCAGCTTAAGACTAGGATGGGAGTTACCAGAAGAACCCATGAGTCATCAAGGGGGCTTATAGCATAGATGACAACAGCTGCCAAACAATTTAACAAATGGATAATTAATAGACAGGTTCCACATAAAGAATTTGCAAGAAAAGAATCATAAAAAATGAGGCAGAAACTTCACCTAGGATAGTCATAACGACTGATGATAATACCGTTGTGCTTGAAATTTTTTTATGCTGGTAGTAAAGAAATCCAGTGTCAAGTCAAGACTAGACTAAATACTGGTAAATATTTCTTGACCTCTGCACAAGTATATAGAACAAAGACTCTGGTTTATAGGGAAAAAATCACCATTTCGGAAAACAAGCAAGATAAAGAGTAATACAAGCAAGTAGCACAGCCATAAAATTCTGGAATTTTGAAAAACATCAAAAGTTGTTTTCACTTTTTCACTCCAAGTTAATCAGAGAAATTCAGAAAACCACTTCAAATTCTATTCATGGCCACACATAACTCTGGTCAATTTTCAAATATCATTTTTCACTTCTAACACAAAAACTACTTTATTCAAATATCACAATTTTTATAGTCAAACTTAATTTAAAATCCAAAACTCCCTAAAACGAAGCACTTGATAAGGACGACCACAAGTCAAAACAAAAATTACTAAATATTCACCATCATAACTTCTAGAAGAGATGAATGAATAGTGAGTAATATTATAAATTTATAAAACAATGATTACCACGATCGACATAATGGCGAAGATCTGTCGAGGCTTCAGAAAGCTGCACTGTGAGACCCTCACGTTCACTTACAGTGAAAATATCTGCATAATTCAAATTGTCAGATTGTTAGCCCTTATAAAGTTCCTTCCCCCTTATACCCTTTTATCAAAAGCAAGCATGATCAGTCCCGGACTTAGTTGGAATTTCACAAAGAAGTAGATAAGATCTTTAAAAGTAGAGATAACTAGTTGCACATGAGTAACGATAAAATAAAACAGAAGTGAAGAGCACCCATGTGTAAAAACAGCTAATTAGTTCAATTTGGGGCCTTGTTATAAGGTTGCCTCATCTACCTTGTTATAATAATATGTTTGCAGATTATACCAGAATGGTTTCATATTCAAGCACAAAGTTTAAGAGTAATGCTATGAACGCTCATTCTCCTCAAATTATTTTTAAGTCAATCTCAATATAAAACTATCTTCTTATAGTCCAAGATGATAAATCATCTCTATTAGAACTTAGGCATATGCATTGCAATCTGAACAAATGAGAATAAAGATGACTCGGGACGTATCTATTTCTATCTTCAATATGGAAGTTTGGACAAAAAGAGAATTTCACTTGATGGCTAGAGTATACTAGGAATTGCACTTCCAAGCATTGTGCAATAAATTAATTACCTTAACAAATTGAGATCCCAATAGCACAAACATAACTCAACGGAAGAGTCAAATTGAGTATTGTGGATCTCTGATTTCTTCTTGCTCTACCACAATCACCATCTTAGCCTAGTACATGGTGACACTCAACTAATCCGAAACAGGTCAACATCGTGCTTATACAGGATGTTTTCTTGAAAAATTCCTCGCATGAGGGTCGAGCAACTAACAATTTTTCAAAAGTATACTCATGATTTGCTAATGAAGTACAAACATAATCAAATAGAAGAATAATAAATCACAAGACCATTCAAGCATAACATAGGATGATTTACCAAAATGCATGGCAAATTTAAAGAGGAAAAATTTGAGAAATAGAAATAGCAATAAAAGGAAATAGAGATCTAATGAACCTTAAAATAGAAAGAGAATATCTCCAATGCCAGAAGCCACAATGAAGAACAGCATCAAGGAATCCTAACTTTATATATCAATGTTGTCGATGTTGGTAGAGTGTTCTGTTTGTCTGATTCGCTGCCTTAAGGTATCTTTTGCATGAACCTTATCATCATTATATCAGCACAAGTCGACATTGCATCTTTACAAAAAAAAAACTACCATGAAAATTTCCACATGCAACAAGAATATTGAATATAGGCTTTAGAAAGATACACTAGCTACTCCACACTACTCTTTTGAACACGACTAAACTAATAATTATCTTTTTTCCATTAGTAAAAAAATAATAATATTCTTTTAGGGCGAGGAATCCGATTGGCAAAAAACTTTGGGTAATTCAGAAATGCCTGTATTAGCAAAAACTTGTGTTTCCTTATCAACTAGTAAATCAACACGCTTCACTCCCAAATTAGTTGGGGTTGGCAATACACACACTACATATCCGCATTCTATTCAGATCCATTTCATCCAAATACTAAATAATCACACTACATATCCGCATTCTATTCAGATCCATTTCATTCAAATACTAAATAATCACAAATTAACTATCAATATGAGTTGATATATCTTAATAGGGATTCAAAAACATAAAGAAATACTCGCATGTATAGAAAAAGCTATTTTAGCCCCTTCTTTTTTTTTTATCGGCAGGATAAGCTTATTGATAACCAGCATCAAGTGAGTGTTAAAGAATGTGTACAATTAGCATCATTACAAATTGAGTGAAGAGCTAAAAATATTCAATCTTGGCTTTGAAATCATTAACTATAACGATAACATACCCACTGATATCCCACAAGTGAGGTCTGGGGAGAGTAAAATGTACGTAGACCTTACCACTATCCTCATGGATATAGAGATGTTGTTTTCGAAAGACCTTCAACTTAATTACAACCTTCGACATTACTGCCATATTGCACCATAAAGAAAGTGTAGAAAAACATTTGTATTGATTATTCTAACATACTCTCGTTTGCTCTCTAAAAGTCTTGTTTTCCTTTCCTTACGGGTGGACAACCAAATGGCCGCTAGGATGGCATTCCAAACCTTAACCTCCAAGTTTTTAAAGAGGTGTTAAAAGTTATTGAAGTAAGTGATTATTTCATCTAAAAGCTTAAGTTGTTAGAGAGAGCATATTCTCAACTCAACCCCTCATGTGCGGGCCTAATTCTTTTTCCATAGGCTAAGCATGTGAAAGTATTTATTGATAATGGATGGTGGTGACATTTAATCCTAGGACTTCTCTTATTATAATACCAGGTAAAGAAATGAATCTTGAGCCTAATTCAAGCAAAAAAGAATATAGTTCATGGGTGCATCTGTCAACATAATAAATTTATGAGGAATGGTATATATCCACTAATACTCTATCACAAGCTTAATTATTCTTAGTAGCCTATAGTGGTTCATGCCTAGAAACTTCCTTATACACACATTCATTTTATTTTAAATTCAAAAAGTTTAATAAAATCGTCATCTTTGAAAGATTTTTTTTGAGAAAACTAAAAAAATTATGAAAATAATAGAGTGTGGTCAATTTTATATATATATATATATATAATATATATATATATATATATATATATATAATGCTAGAAAAAGAAACTGCAAAATTAGAAGATAGTTTAACAGCTATGATAAGAATAATGAAAGAAAATGAAGACATAGATAGATCTAATGAAATTAAAAGAATAGAAAAACAAGCAAAGCAAGAAATTCAAAAAATAGAAGAAATAAAAAATAATAGAATAAGTGAATTAGAAAAAGAATTAGCCCAATTAAAATTATTATATGAAACTAAACAAAAAGAAAAACAATTAGCTAAAGAAAGAGAAAAAGAAGTTACATTAGAAACTGAAATAAATAAAATGAAACAAATATTAAATGAAAATGAGAATCTAGAAATAGAAGAAATAAATGAAATTAATGAATTAGAAGAACGAAATTCAGAAGTAAGTGATATAAGTGAAACATATACAGAAATTATAGAGAAAATAGAACAAACAGACAAATTAAAAAATTTAGAAATAAATACAGGCGATATGCATAAACCAGGAACATCTAGAGTAAAAACTCCAGATAATAGTCCTAGACATAATCCTAGAAAATCAATACCAACTTATTATACAAGAAGTTATGAAAGTTCAGATAGAATAGACTCTATATGGAAAAGTAGATTAAATAAGAATTGGACACCTAAACAAATAACAGAAACAAATAACTTTTTAGATTTAGATTGTGTAATAGATATTAATAAAACAGTCTTATTATGGAAAGGAAATTTAGCAAAACAATTAGTAGACAATAAAGTAACAATAAAAGAAACCCCAGGATATATAGAAAGAACACTAATAGGAACAATAAAATTATGGATAGATAATTTATCAGAAGAAAGTAAAGCAGCACTTAGAAGTGATAAAAACCTAGAAGGATCAACAACAACATCTAATATAGAAATATTAGAAAAATACGAATTAGCTATAAGAAATGAATTTGGAAATATGACCACAGATATAAAAGAACAAAACAAAGAAAAAATAATAAATAGACAGTTACTATCAAAATTAGCTATATGCAATATGTGTTATTTAGAAGAATATACATGTGCATTTAAAGAATTTTACTATAAAGCACAATATACGACAGAAGAAGCTAAAGAAATAAGAAAACAATACTTTATAAAATTACCAGAACCATTTAGTACAAATGTAATTAAAGATTGGAATAATGAAGAAATGACAGATACTTTAGGATCTAGGATAACATATTTAAAACATTGGTTTGTAAAATTATGCGAAGATCAAAGAGAAAAATTTAAAATGGAAAAAGTATTAATTAAAAATCTAAAATGTTGTACAAACAAAGTTGCACCCCAATTTGGATGCAATGATAAATATTATAGAAAACCTAGAAAAAATAAGAAATATAGGAAAACTCCAAATAAATATAAATATAAAAATCCAAGAAAAGAAATTATGTAAAAAACTATAAGGAAAAAGAACAATTTAAAAGAAAAAAGAAATTATCCGATTGTAATTGTTACAATTGTGGTAAGTTAGGACATTTAGCTAGAGATTGTAAGTTACCAAAAAATATGAAAAGAAAACAACTTACAGAAATAGTTATAAATAATGAAGATTATATGCAAATAGATTACATAGATTATGAGTTAAGCGATGATGATAGTATATATGAAATTTCAGATATAGAAATTGAAATTGAATCTGATAATAAAGAATTAAGCATAGAATCAGATAATGAAAGTATAGAATATAATGACTGAAACTGATATAAAAATAATATCTAAGGAAGAATATCAAGATGAAGAATTTGAAGAACAAAAGATAATATTTGATAATAAAATATTTCAACAAATAAGAAATAAAGAATTAGATTTAAGTGTACAAAAAATATTAAAAATACCTATTATAAACAATTGGTTTAAAAGAAGTAATGAAGAATATTATGTAGTTAGTCAAAAAGAACATATTATTGATTGTAAATATACAAAAGGAAAAGCACAAATACCTATAGTAAATAAAAGAGTGATAAATCAAGAAATACAACAAATAAAAACAAAAACACCTATAAAATATGTACATTTAGGAGCAACAGAAATATTAATAAAAGCTTGTTTTAGAGAAGGAATAGATACACCAATAGAAATATATTTAGCAGATGATAGAATTATACATCCTATAGAAAAAAGCGTAATAAGTGCAATAAAAGGAAACCTAATATACCAAAAATTTAAATTTATAATAAGCGCAAACTATTTAATTGCTTTAACAGATAAAAATATAGATAAATCATTAGTACTATATTGGAAGCTATCAGGAATAAAACTAGCACCTGGAAGTAAGATATTTACTGTAAGATGTAAAAACTTATATATCTTAACAACAAAACATAAAATAATAGCAGAAAATAAAATCAATAGGATTAAAATAGAAAATCCTTTTGAACAAGTTATTACAATAATAGATAAAAATGATTATAGTTACAAGGATATAGACTTAGAAGAAGATTTACAAATAGTAAAAGATAGAATCAATACTCCAAGTATATTAAGTAGAAGTACCTCATCGAGAGCAAGTACATCAAAAAGAAAATATGAATTAACAGAAATTAAAAATTATTATTATATAACAGGAATTATTAATGATAAAAAATACAAAATATTAATAAATACAGGACAAGAAGATAATTATATAAATAGAGATTTAGTATTAAACGAAGAAGTTATAAGAACAGGACAAGAATGCCCTGAATTACCTAGTGAAATAATGCTACAAGAAGAAATAGTAGAAAAAGAAATAATTATAGGAGGAATCTTATTAGTAATACCATTTAAAATAAATAATGAAGAACAGAATATAACTTTAGGAATAAACTGGCTAGACCAATTTATACCATATAAAATTGAAGAAGATAAGTTAATATTAACCTGTCAAAATAAAAAGATAATAATACCAAGAACATAATGAAAGAATGAAAATATACATTCTTGCTAAGATAATTGTAATATTAACCTGTCAAAATAAAAAGATAATAATACCAAGAACATAATGAAAGAATGAAAATATACATTCTTGCTAAGATAATTGTAGAAGGATATTATAATAGATATTATACACCTATGATAGATACAGGAGCAGAAGCAAATATATGTAAATATAATTGTTTACCTGAAGATAAATGGGAAAAGTTAAATACACCATTAGTAGTAACAGGATTTAATAATGAAAATAGTATAATAACTCAAAAACCATTAAAATATAATTTTGATGATCTAAATGAATTTAAAATACATATTGATGAATTGTTAGAAAACAAATATATTCAAGAGACTAATAGTAAACATACAAGCCCAGCATTTATAGTAAATAACCACAGTGAACAAAAAAGAGGTAAAAGTAGAATGGTAATAGATTATAGAACAATAGAAGAAATATATAATTTTGAATTTACCACAAAAGATATGCTTTTAGGAATGCCATTTCTAGATAAGTTATACCCTCATATAATAACAAAAACACATTGGTGGTTTACTACACCTTGTGGATATAAAATAGGAGCTAAAAGAGTTAACAATAAACAAAGAAAAATAACGGAGTGGATAAAAGGAAATGAGAAAATAAATCAAAAATTGGTATCAAAATAAGACAAATCCAAGGATATAACTACTTTAGTAAATTTGACTGTAAATCAGGATTTTACCATCTAAAGTTAGAAGAAGAATCTAAACAGTTAACAGCATTCACAGTACCGCAAGGTTACTATGAGTGGAATGTTTTACCTTTTGGATATAAAAACGCACCAGGTAGATATCAACACTTCATGGATAGTTATTTTAACCAACTAGAAAATTGTATCGTATATATAGATGATATATTGTTATATTCAAGAACACAGGAAGAACATATTAAGTTATTAGAAAAATTTATACACATAGTTAAAATTTCAGGAATAAGTCTAAGTAAGAAAAAGGCAGAAATTATGCAATCACAGATAGACTTTTTAGGAATTCAAATAGACAAAAATGGTATAAAAATGCAAATACATATAGTACAGAAAATAATTAATTTAGATGAAAATATTGATACAAAAAAGAAATTACAATCCTTTTTAGGATTAGTAAATCAAGTACGAGACTATATACCTAAATTAGCAGAATATTTAAAACCATTACACAAAAAATTAAGAAAAGATGTAGAATATCACTTCGATAATAAAGATAAGGAAAATATAAAAAATATTAAAAATTTATGTCAAAAGTTACCTAAATTGTATTTTCCTGATGAAAATAAAATATTTAATTATATAGTTGAAACAGATTCAAGTGATCATAGTTATGGAGGAGTTTTAAAATATAGATATGAAAATGAAAAAATAGAACATCATTGTAGATATTATTCAGGATCATATACTGAACCACAAATTAAATGGGAAATTAATAGAAAAGAATTATTAGCATTGTATAAATGTTTATTAGCTTTCGAACCATATATTGTTTATAATAAATTTATTGTAAGAACAGATAACACTCAAGTAAAATGGTGGATAACAAAGAAACTAGACGATTCAGTTACAACAAAAGAAATACGAAGATTGGTATTAAATATATTGAATTTTACATTTACAATTGAAGTAATTAGAACTGACAAAAATATGGTTGCAGATTACCTATCAAGACAAAGGTATACAAACTGACCAAGAAAAAGATATGATGGAAGAAATACTAAAATCCATTACTACACTTTGTAATAAAGTGGACAGTATGGACAAAGAGATACAAAAGCTAAAGACTAATGAAGTTAATCTGAAGTCTAAAGCTAAAGATAGTAGTCAGCAGCATGACTATAATTATGCGGAGCTATGTCGTGAGGCAGACAGTAAACAGCCAGAGCTAAAAGGTGACGTT
The DNA here is from genome assembly GCA_022817965.1 of Solanum lycopersicoides. NCBI lineage: Eukaryota > Viridiplantae > Streptophyta > Magnoliopsida > Solanales > Solanaceae > Solanum > Solanum lycopersicoides. The sequence continues at coordinate 13,979 of JAJJBR010001723.1, forward strand.
GAGAAACACCTAAAAACTCAAGTTATTAACAAATTAGCTATTGCAGGTATTGCAGGTACAAGTACAGAAAAAGTTATACAAAGAAATACAAATCTAAATAGCCTATTTTCCAAATCATTTATACCTAAATTCCAAACAGATATCCCAATACCTCAAACCTCTACATATGCAGCTAGTATTCAAAGTGACAAAAAGAGATATAATTATATAACCCAGTCATATATTGAAAATATATACAAGATCCAATCATTTTTGAATCTAAACCCAAGATCCACACAAACAAAAAATACCAATGAAAATTATATTACTCAAAAATTGCAAGGATATAACAAGTTAATTGCACAACCTAAAACTAGTGCAAATCTAGTTAAAACATGTTATAGTTATGGACTTTTAAGTACCGTATATACATTCGACGGTGAAGAAATTACAGGAATACCTGAACTATACAGAGCATTTAGTACATTCAAAAGAATTACAAAAGGGAATTTATTTTTTATTAAATTCTATACAGCACCAGCAGAAATATTACATGACGAAATAAAATCTCCAATTCAAGTCATCAAAATAGGATTGACAAAAGAAATGATTATACCAACGGAGATAGAAAAACAAGAAGAGATACAAAAAATTGATATACCTAGTTTTTATGCTAATAAAAGAATAATTGGCATATTAACTATCATACAAGAGTTAGCAAGCAACTATTTAAATGGAAATACTATATGGAGCTACTATGATAGAGATCAAGTAAAGATATACGCAAATTCAAAGGAGTTACGAAAAACAGACATGGATGAAGTACAAAAATGGATTTTATCCTTATTAAAACCAGAAGAACTACCAACTACAAGAGCTTTGAAGAAAAACTTTATTTCGGATGAATTATTAACAAGATATTGCAAATTAATTAGTCACAAATACCCTGATCATCACTGTTCAAAATGCAATGGTGAAGACAATATAATTCCAGATGTAAGTTTGGAATAGAAAGAAAGATATTGAAGAAGAAGATAAGATATTGAAGAAGAAGATAAGATCGACAAGATAAGATATGAAGATAAGATATTGAAGAAGAAGATAAGATCGACAAGATAAGATATGTCGGCCATACCTGGCCATTATTGTAAAGTTTGTTTGTCGTTTTCTGTTTGTCGGCCATATGTAAAAAAGTTAGGCCATTAGTATAAAGTAAAGTAGTTTAACGTTTTGTGTCGGCCAAATGTTTTTAGGCCAAGTGTAAAAGTTGTGTCGGCCATTATATTAGGCCAATAATGTAAGTTTGTGTATAAATAGAGGCTTCAGACCTCATAATAAGATATCAGCATTCCCACACATCTCTCTTCTCTCTCTAATCCGCTATCCCAATACCTCAAACCTCTACATATGCAGCTAGTATTCAAAGTGACAAAAAGAGATATAATTATATAACCCAGTCATATATTGAAAATATATACAAGATCCAATCATTTTTGAATCTAAACCCAAGATCCACACAAACAAAAAATACCAATGAAAATTATATTACTCAAAAATTGCAAACAAAAAATACCAATGAAAATTATATTACTCAAAAATTGCAAGGATATAACAAGTTAATTCCACCAATTTGGGGGGGGGGGTAGCGGATTAGAGAGAGAAGAGAGATGTGTGGGAATGCTGATATCTTATTATGAGGTCTGAAGCCTCTATTTATACACAAACTTACATTATTGGCCTAATATAATGGCCGACACAACTTTTACACTTGGCCTAAAAACATTTGGCCGACACAAAACGTTAAACTACTTTACTTTATACTAATGGCCTAACTTTTTTACATATGGCCGACAAACAGAAAACGACAAACAAACTTTACAATAATGGCCAGGTATGGCCGACATATCTTATCTTGTCGATCTTATCTTCTTCTTCAATATCTTATCTTCTTCTTCAATATCTTTCTTTCTATTCCAAACTTACATCTGGAATTATATTGTCTTCACCATTGCATTTTGAACAGTGATGATCAGGGTATTTGTGACTAATTAATTTGCAATATCTTGTTAATAATTCATCCGAAATAAAGTTTTTCTTCAAAGCTCTTGTAGTTGGTAGTTCTTCTGGTTTTAATAAGGATAAAATCCATTTTTGTACTTCATCCATGTCTGTTTTTCGTAACTCCTTTGAATTTGCGTATATCATTACTTGATCTCTATCATAGTAGCTCCATATAGTATTTCCATTTAAATAGTTGCTTGCTAACTCTTGTATGATAGTTAATATGCCAATTATTCTTTTATTAGCATAAAAACTAGGTATATCAATTTTTTGTATCTCTTCTTGTTTTTCTATCTCCGTTGGTATAATCATTTCTTTTGTCAATCCTATTTTGATGACTTGAATTGGAGATTTTATTTCGTCATGTAATATTTCTGCTGGTGCTGTATAGAATTTAATAAAAAATAAATTCCCTTTTGTAATTCTTTTGAATGTACTAAATGCTCTGTATAGTTCAGGTATTCCTGTAATTTCTTCACCGTCGAATGTATATACGGTACTTAAAAGTCCATAACTATAACATGTTTTAACTAGATTTGCACTAGTTTTAGGTTGTGCAATTAACTTGTTATATCCTTGCAATTTTGAGTAATATAATTTTCATTGGTATTTTTTGTTTGTGTGGATCTTGGGTTTAGATTCAAAAATGATTGGATCTTGTATATATTTTCAATATATGACTGGGTTATATAATTATATCTCTTTTTGTCACTTTGAATACTAGCTGCATATGTAGAGGTTTGAGGTATTGGGATATCTGTTTGGAATTTAGGTATAAATGATTTGGAAAATAGGCTATTTAGGTTTGTATTTCTTTGTATAACTTTTTCTGTACTTGTACCTGCAATACCTGCAATAGCTAATTTGTTAATAACTTGAGTTTTTAGGTGTTTCTCAACGTCACCTTTTAGCTCTGGCTGTTTACTGTCTGCCTCACGACATAGCTCCGCATATTATAGTCATGCTGCTGACTACTATCTTTAGCTTTAGACTTCAGATTAACTTCATTAGTCTTTAGCTTTTGTATCTCTTTGTCCATACTGTCCACTTTATTACAAAGTGTAGTAATGGATTTTAGTATTTCTTCCATCATATCTTTTTCTTGGTCAGTTTGTATACCTTTGTCTTGATAGGTAATCTGCAACCATATTTTTGTCAGTTCTAATTACTTCAATTGTAAATGTAAAATTCAATATATTTAATACCAATCTTCGTATTTCTTTTGTTGTAACTGAATCGTCTAGTTTCTTTGTTATCCACCATTTTACTTGAGTGTTATCTGTTCTTACAATAAATTTATTATAAACAATATATGGTTCGAAAGCTAATAAACATTTATACAATGCTAATAATTCTTTTCTATTAATTTCCCATTTAATTTGTGGTTCAGTATATGATCCTGAATAATATCTACAATGATGTTCTATTTTTTCATTTTCATATCTATATTTTAAAACTCCTCCATAACTATGATCACTTGAATCTGTTTCAACTATATAATTAAATATTTTATTTTCATCAGGAAAATACAATTTAGGTAACTTTTGACATAAATTTTTAATATTTTTTATATTTTCCTTATCTTTATTATCGAAGTGATATTCTACATCTTTTCTTAATTTTTTGTGTAATGGTTTTAAATATTCTGCTAATTTAGGTATATAGTCTCGTACTTGATTTACTAATCCTAAAAAGGATTGTAATTTCTTTTTTGTATCAATATTTTCATCTAAATTAATTATTTTCTGTACTATATGTATTTGCATTTTTATACCATTTTTGTCTATTTGAATTCCTAAAAAGTCTATCTGTGATTGCATAATTTCTGCCTTTTTCTTACTTAGACTTATTCCTGAAATTTTAACTATGTGTATAAATTTTTCTAATAACTTAATATGTTCTTCCTGTGTTCTTGAATATAACAATATATCATCTATATATACGATACAATTTTCTAGTTGGTTAAAATAACTATCCATGAAGTGTTGATATCTACCTGGTGCGTTTTTATATCCAAAAGGTAAAACATTCCACTCATAGTAACCTTGCGGTACTGTGAATGCTGTTAACTGTTTAGATTCTTCTTCTAACTTTAGATGGTAAAATCCTGATTTACAGTCAAATTTACTAAAGTAGTTATATCCTTGGATTTGTCTTATTTTGATACCAATTTTTGATTTATTTTCTCATTTCCTTTTATCCACTCCGTTATTTTTCTTTGTTTATTGTTAACTCTTTTAGCTCCTATTTTATATCCACAAGGTGTAGTAAACCACCAATGTGTTTTTGTTATTATATGAGGGTATAACTTATCTAGAAATGGCATTCCTAAAAGCATATCTTTTGTGGTAAATTCAAAATTATATATTTCTTCTATTGTTCTATAATCTATTACCATTCTACTTTTACCTCTTTTTTGTTCACTGTGGTTATTTACTATAAATGCTGGGCTTGTATGTTTACTATTAGTCTCTTGAATATATTTGTTTTCTAACAATTCATCAATATGTATTTTAAATTCATTTAGATCATCAAAATTATATTTTAATGGTTTTGAGTTATTATACTATTTTCATTATTAAATCCTGTTACTACTAATGGTGTATTTAACTTTTCCCATTTATCTTCAGGTAAACAATTATATTTACATATATTTGCTTCTGCTCCTGTATCTATCATAGGTGTATAATATCTATTATAATATCCTTCTACAATTATCTTAGCAAGAATGTATATTTTCATTCTTTCATTATGTTCTTGGTATTATTATCTTTTTATTTTGACAGGTTAATATTACAATTATCTTAGCAAGAATGTATATTTTCATTCTTTCATTATGTTCTTGGTATTATTATCTTTTTATTTTGACAGGTTAATATTAACTTATCTTCTTCAATTTTATATGGTATAAATTGGTCTAGCCAGTTTATTCCTAAAGTTATATTCTGTTCTTCATTATTTATTTTAAATGGTATTACTAATAAGATTCCTCCTATAATTATTTCTTTTTCTACTATTTCTTCTTGTAGCATTATTTCACTAGGTAATTCAGGGCATTCTTGTCCTGTTCTTATAACTTCTTCGTTTAATACTAAATCTCTATTTATATAATTATCTTCTTGTCCTGTATTTATTAATATTTTGTATTTTTTATCATTAATAATTCCTGTTATATAATAATAATTTTTAATTTCTGTTAATTCATATTTTCTTTTTGATGTACTTGCTCTCGATGAGGTACTTCTACTTAATATACTTGGAGTATTGATTCTATCTTTTACTATTTGTAAATCTTCTTCTAAGTCTATATCCTTGTAACTATAATCATTTTTATCTATTATTGTAATAACTTGTTCAAAAGGATTTTCTATTTTAATCCTATTGATTTTATTTTCTGCTATTATTTTATGTTTTGTTGTTAAGATATATAAGTTTTTACATCTTACAGTAAATATCTTACTTCCAGGTGCTAGTTTTATTCCTGATAGCTTCCAATATAGTACTAATGATTTATCTATATTTTTATCTGTTAAAGCAATTAAATAGTTTGCGCTTATTATAAATTTAAATTTTTGGTATATTAGGTTTCCTTTTATTGCACTTATTACGCTTTTTTCTATAGGATGTATAATTCTATCATCTGCTAAATATATTTCTATTGGTGTATCTATTCCTTCTCTAAAACAAGCTTTTATTAATATTTCTGTTGCTCCTAAATGTACATATTTTATAGGTGTTTTTGTTTTTATTTGTTGTATTTCTTGATTTATCACTCTTTTATTTACTATAGGTATTTGTGCTTTTCCTTTTGTATATTTACAATCAATAATATGTTCTTTTTGACTAACTACATAATATTCTTCATTACTTCTTTTAAACCAATTGTTTATAATAGGTATTTTTAATATTTTTTGTACACTTAAATCTAATTCTTTATTTCTTATTTGTTGAAATATTTTATTATCAAATATTATCTTTTGTTCTTCAAATTCTTCATCTTGATATTCTTCCTTAGATATTATTTTTATATCAGTTTCAGTCATTATATTCTATACTTTCATTATCTGATTCTATGCTTAATTCTTTATTATCAGATTCAATTTCAATTTCTATATCTGAAATTTCATATATACTATCATCATCGCTTAACTCATAATCTATGTAATCTATTTGCATATAATCTTCATTATTTATAACTATTTCTGTAAGTTGTTTTCTTTTCATATTTTTTGGTAACTTACAATCTCTAGCTAAATGTCCTAACTTACCACAATTGTAACAATTACAATCGGATAATTTCTTTTTTCTTTTAAATTGTTCTTTTTCCTTATAGTTTTTTACATAATTTCTTTTTCTTGGATTTTTATATTTATATTTATTTGGAGTTTTCCTATATTTCTTATTTTTTCTAGGTTTTCTATAATATTTATCATTGCATCCAAATTGGGGTGCAACTTTGTTTGTACAACATTTTAGATTTTTAATTAATACTTTTTCCATTTTAAATTTTTCTCTTTGATCTTCGCATAATTTTACAAACCAATGTTTTAAATATGTTATCCTAGATCCTAAAGTATCTGTCATTTCTTCATTATTCCAATCTTTAATTACATTTGTACTAAATGGTTCTGGTAATTTTATAAAGTATTGTTTTCTTATTTCTTTAGCTTCTTCTGTCGTATATTGTGCTTTATAGTAAAATTCTTTAAATGCACATGTATATTCTTCTAAATAACACATATTGCATATAGCTAATTTTGATAGTAACTGTCTATTTATTATTTTTTCTTTGTTTTGTTCTTTTATATCTGTGGTCATATTTCCAAATTCATTTCTTATAGCTAATTCGTATTTTTCTAATATTTCTATATTAGATGTTGTTGTTGATCCTTCTAGGTTTTTATCACTTCTAAGTGCTGCTTTACTTTCTTCTGATAAATTATCTATCCATAATTTTATTGTTCCTATTAGTGTTCTTTCTATATATCCTGGGGTTTCTTTTATTGTTATTTTATTGTCTACTAATTGTTTTGCTAAATTTCCTTTCCATAATAAGACTGTTTTATTAATATCTATTACACAATCTAAATCTAAAAAGTTATTTGTTTCTGTTATTTGTTTAGGTGTCCAATTCTTATTTAATCTACTTTTCCATATAGAGTCTATTCTATCTGAACTTTCATAACTTCTTGTATAATAAGTTGGTATTGATTTTCTAGGATTATGTCTAGGACTATTATCTGGAGTTTTTACTCTAGATGTTCCTGGTTTATGCATATCGCCTGTATTTATTTCTAAATTTTTTAATTTGTCTGTTTGTTCTATTTTCTCTATAATTTCTGTATATGTTTCACTTATATCACTTACTTCTGAATTTCGTTCTTCTAATTCATTAATTTCATTTATTTCTTCTATTTCTAGATTCTCATTTTCATTTAATATTTGTTTCATTTTATTTATTTCAGTTTCTAATGTAACTTCTTTTTCTCTTTCTTTAGCTAATTGTTTTTCTTTTTGTTTAGTTTCATATAATAATTTTAATTGGGCTAATTCTTTTTCTAATTCACTTATTCTATTATTTTTTATTTCTTCTATTTTTTGAATTTCTTGCTTTGCTTGTTTTTCTATTCTTTTAATTTCATTAGATCTATCTATGTCTTCATTTTCTTTCATTATTCTTATCATAGCTGTTAAACTATCTTCTAATTTTGCAATTTCTTTTTCTAGCATTAAATACATTTTATCTCCTATTTTCTTGTATCGTCTTCCTAAATTTGAAAATACTATTTTTATTGTTAATCCTTCTGGATTTTCGAATATTTTTTCTTCTACTGCATATTCCTCTTTATTCATTTTTATTGGTTTTTATTATATAAATTATGTTGTAATTTATATTCTAAACAATTTATTTGTAGTTCTAACTCAAATATATTTCTTTGCTGGATTTATTTCTAAATTTTTTAATTTGTCTGTTTGTTCTATTTTCTCTATAATTTCTGTATATGTTTCACTTATATCACTTACTTCTGAATTTCGTTCTTCTAATTCATTAATTTCATTTATCTCTTCTATTTCTAGATTCTCATTTTCATTTAATATTTGTTTCATTTTATTTATTTCAGTTTCTAATGTAACTTCTTTTTCTCTTTCTTTAGCTAATTGTTTTTCTTTTTGTTTAGTTTCATATAATAATTTTAATTGGGCTAATTCTTTTTCTAATTCACTTATTCTATTATTTTTTATTTCTTCTATTTTTTGAATTTCTTGCTTTGCTTGTTTTTCTATTCTTTTAATTTCATTAGATCTATCTATGTCTTCATTTTCTTTCATTATTCTTATCATAGCTGTTAAACTATCTTCTAATTTTGCAGTTTCTTTTTCTAGCATTATATATATATATATATATATATATATATATATATATATATATAGAATCATGTTTGTCAATTCCAAAAACTATATTCATAAACTTTTAAAAATAAAAATAAAAATCTAAATAATAACCGGAAAAGTAGACGTTTGGATAATTAAGCCTCTCTTATTGGTTTATTAATTTAATTAATTATAATTGGGATGGTCCGCTTTGATGAAGTGTTGAAGTGTGTGACCATCTCATCTAAAAGTTTAAGTTGTTTGAGAAAGAACATTCTTATCATTGAATTGCACTCAATAAATGAATGAAAAGACGGTTGGAGTCCTCTTCTTAGCATTCACAAAGTACTCATTTATTGCATAGGTTAAGCCAAGTGAAGCAAGCTACCTTTTCTGGTGCAGCACTATTCCAGATTGTTTTCTACAACCAGACTGAATTAGGAGAAATGTTTCTGGACAGAAATTGATAGCCGGACTTAACCATAAGCCACCATCTGCAGTTCCTTTCCATGACAACATGTCAGGCTTGTGAGTGGTGATAACGTATGAATTAGACAGCTGCTGTAACAGAAAACAAAAATCCTGAATAATTAACAATCATTGAATGGCCTTCTGAATACAATATTATAGCCCCTTTTACTAAAAGCCACAAAGAATGTGCTCACACAAATAAGAAAAAAAAATCAACAAGTATATAGAACAAAGACTCAGGTTTACAGGAAAACATGCAAAGATAAAGAGTAATACAAGCAAGTAGCACAGCCATTAAGGACATACAAAAACATCTTGTGCTCTTGGCTGCATCTTTCACAGCTTGATTCGAGGGAAACAAAGGCAAATGCACGGAAATAAGCAAGTGCTTAGGGGGCTTTTGACCATGATTTTTTTTTACTTTTTCCCGGAGTCGAACTCTGGGAAACAGTTTGGCCATAAAATTCTGGAATTTTGAAAAACATCAAAAGTTGTTTTCACTTTTTCACTCCAAGTTAATCACAGAAATTCAGAAAACCACTACAAATTCTATTCATGGCCACACATAACTCTGGCCAATTTTCAAATATCATTTTTCACTTCTAACACAAAAACTACTTTATTCAAATATCACAATTTTTAAAGTCAAACTTAATTTAAAATCCAAAACTCCCTAAAACGAAGCACTTGATAAGGACGACCACAAGTCAAAACAAAAATTACTAAATATTCACCATCATAACTTCTAGAAGAGATGAATGATTAGTGAGTAATATTATAAATTTATAAAACTATGATTACCACGATCGACATGATGGCGAAGATCTGTCGAGGCTTCAGAAAGCTGCACTGTGAGACCCTCACGTTCAATTACAGTGAAAATATCTGCATAATTCAAATTGTCAGATTGTTAGCCCTTATAAAGTTCCTTCCCCCTTATACCCTTTTATCAAAAGCAAGCATGATCAGTCCCGGACTTAGTTGGAATTTCACAAAGAAGTAGATAAGATCTTTAAAAGTAGAGATAACTAGTTGCACATGAGTAAGGATAAAATAAAACAGAAGTGAAGAGCACCCATGTGTAAAAACATTTGGGGCCTTGTTATGAGGTTGCCTCATCTACCTTGTTATAATAATAATATTTGCAGATTATACCAGAATGGTTTCATATTCAAGCACAAAGTTTAAGAGTAATGATGTGAACGCTCATTCTCCTCAAATTATTTTTAAGTCAATCTCAAAATAGAACTATCTTCTTATAGTCCAAGATGATAAATCATCTCTATTAGAACTTAGGCATATGCATTGCAATCTGAACCGATGAGAATAAAGATGACTCAAGACGTATCTATTTCAATCTTCAATATGGAAGTTTGGAAAAAAAGAGAGCTAGAGTATACTAAGAATTGCACTACCAAGCATTGTGCAATAAATTAATTACCTTAACAAATTGAGATCCCAATAGCACAAACATAACTCAACGGAAGAGTCAAATTGAGTATTGTGGATCTCTGATTTCTTCTTGCTCTACCACAATCACCATCTTAGCCTAATACATGGTGACACTCAACTAATCTGATACAGGTCAACATCGTGCTTATACAGGATGTTTTCTTGAAAAATTCCTTGCATGAGGGTCGAGCAACTAACAGTTTTTCAAACTCATGATTTGCTAATGAAGTACAAACATAATCAAATAGAAGAAGAATAAATCACAAGACCATTCAAGCATAACATAGGATGATTTACCAAAATGCATGGCAAATTTAAAGAGGAAAAAATTGAGAAATAGAAATAGCAATAAAAGGAAATAGAGATCTAATGAACCTTAAAAGAGAAAGAGAATATCTCCAATGCCAGAAGCCACAATGAAGAACAGCATCAAGGAATCCGAACTTTATATATCAATGTTGTCGGTGTTGGTAGAGTGTTCTGTTTGTCTGATTCGCTGCCTTAAGGTATCTTTTGCATGAACCTTATCATCATTAGATCAGCACAAGTCGACATTGCATCTTCACAAAAAAAAAACTACCATGAAAATTTCCACATGCAACAAGAATATTGAATATAGGCTTTAGAAAGATACACTAGCTACTCCACACTACTCTTTTGAACACGACTAAACTAATTATTATCTTTTTTCCATTAGAAAAAAAATAATAATATTCTTTTAGGGAGAGGAATCCAATTGGCAAAAACCTTTGGGTAATTCAGAAATGCCTGTATTAGCAAAAACTTGTGTTTCCTTATCAACTAGTAAATCAACACGCTTCAGTCCCATAGGCTAAGCATGTGAAAGTATTTATTGATAATGGATGGTGGTGACATTTAATCCTAGGACTTCTCTTATTATAATACCATGTAAAGAAATGAATCTTGAGCCTAATTCAAGCAAAAAAGAATATAGTTTATGGGTGCATCTGTCAACATAATAAATTTATGAGGAATGGTATATATCCACTAATACTCTATCACAAGCTTAATTATTCTTAGTAGCCTATAGTGGTTCATGCCTAGAAACTTCCTTATACACACATTCATTTTATTTTAAATTCAAAAAGTTTAATAAAATCGTCATCTTTGAAAGATTTTTTTTGAGAAAACTAAAAAGATTATGAAAATAATAGAGTGTGGTCAATTTTATATATATATATATATATATATATATATATATATATATATATATATATATATATAGAGAGAGAGAGAGAGAGAGAGAGAGAGAATCATGTTTGTCAATTCCAAATACTATATTCATACAACTTTTAAAAATAAAAATAAAAATCTAAATAATAACCGGAAAAGGAGACGTTTGGATAATTAAGCCTCTCTCTTATTGGTTTATTGATTTAATTAATTATAATTGGGATGGGCCGCTCTGATGAAGTGTTGAAGTGTGTGACCATCTCATCTAAAAGTTTAAGTTGTTTGAGAAAGAACATTCTTATCATTGAATTGCACTCAATAAATGAATGAAAAGACGGTTGGAGTCCTCTTCTTAGCATTCACAAAGTACTCATTTATTGCATAGTTTAAGCCAAGTGAAGCAAGCTACCTTTTCTCGTGCAGCACACTTCCAGATTGTTTTCTACAACCAGACTGAATTAGGAGAAATGTTTCTGGACAGAAATAGATAGCCGGACTTAACCATAAGCCACCATCTGCAGTTCCTTTCCATGACAACATATCAGGCTTTTGAGTGGTGATAACGTATGAATTAGACAGCTGCTGTAACAGAAAACAAAAATCCTGAATAATTAACAATCATTGAATGGCCTTCTGAATACAATATTATAGCCCCTTTTACTAAAAGCCACAAAGAATGTGCTCACACAAATAAGAAGAAAAAAATCAACAATAAATCGCAACATTTATCTCCACTGCCTCAATCCCAATTTATTTGAGGAGAAATATATAAGTATTTTATATACGTTCAACTTTACCTACGTCTGTTTTCACTCCAACAAGAAAGATCTAGAACTCATTAGCTCTGCATCGATAATTTAGTTCTTTGTCCCAAGTTGATATTCTGTTTAATATTCTGCATTTCCAAGCCCCTCTTTCGGGAATGAGATTTCATAGTAAAGAACGCTCGAAGATATATATCATTAGTCAAATCCTTGCAAAGTTGAATAGCTGATAAGCTATTACCAAGAATGTGCTGTTGAGTCTACTTATATTTCCACAAAGCATAACTCCTTGCACCGGTCTTACGCCTAGTCCCTTCACAACGAGCAGAAAACCCAGCTATCACATCCGTTACTTATCTTTCCCAAAAGCAAATGTTGTGTCTATGTCAGCAGTAAGTGTAATTATCGAAACGAACTCCATAAAAAAACGATATGAATCTAGCACATTTTGATTGCTATATGGAAAGACATTAACATCTCCATAAAAAAAACGATATGAATCTAGCACATTTTGATTGCTATATGGAAAGACATTAACATCTCATTACTCTACAAGTTGTGTATCTAAAATCTAAAGGTTAAAGATAGATAATCAAGTAACTAATGTGTTCAAAGTTCCAAACTGGACGAATGCATAAACAGCTCCACCATATTTGACATTAACATACAAATTTCTAGATAGTCGAACCAACATATAAGCTATGAGTGTGCACCACTTATCTCATGCTCAATCAATATCGATAATTTAAATACATATTTCATAAAAACATATACTCTCCCCATTCCTTACCAATTTATGTGACTCAATTTGACTCAACATGGAGTTTACCTGTTTAAGAAAGAAAGGAAGTCTTTTGTTACATGTCGTTCTAAACATGTCATACCATTTGCGTGACTACACAAACTTCTTGTTTCAGGATAAATTGATTTGTTATATAAATGGGGAAATAATGTACATTGATTTGTTAGATCTTCTTAGAGCAAGTCAATTTCCCTAAATACTTTTTTGTTTTATGAACTTGATGTTTGGACCAGCTTTCGCGCCACCTCCCACCTGCTACAAGAACCAAGGCCAGGACAGATAAAAAAAAACGATGCCCAACCCAATTACCCTAAATACTAGCGAGAACTCCAACTTGTAAAGTGACAATTTTCAGTAAGTTGTTCAAAATATGTCTGTAAGTAAACATAGAAAATGAAATTGGACAACAATAACACATCACGGTGATATTTGCATTCATTCACCCATCGATCAACACAAATATGAAGTATTTAGGACTCAAAATGGAAATCAAATTACCTGTTACGATTCGGAAGTTGGTGTTCCATAAACTATTGATTTGAGCTTTATCAACAACTAATTTCACTGAAATTTCAACTTTAGGGTTCGATTTCCACCTAGTAATCGAAATTGGACAACAATAACACATAATGGTGATATTTCATTCATTCACCCATCGATCAACACAAATATGAAGTATTTAGGACTCAAAATGGAAATCAAATTACCTGTTGCGATTCGGAAATTGATGTTCCATAAGATATTGATTTGAGCTTTATCAACAACTAATTTCACTGAAATTTCAACTTTAGGGTTCGATTTCCACCTTGTAATACTCTTACCCAATTCCCCGGATACCAAATATGTGAACGACGGCAGAACTGTAACTCAGCATTTGTGCCACCCTTCTGTCAATCTTATGGGATAGGTTAACTAAGGCTTAAAATATTACCGGATTAAACAATACTTTATTAATAGGAAAAATTACTAGAATATACCCCTTTAGTTTATATATTCACCATATTTTCCTACTATTTTAAAAAAATACAAAAATCCTATTTTACCCCAAATTTAAAATTATCAATACCTTATTTTTTTAGGATTCCAAACCATTACTTTTCACCCCTAAATTTACTCCTATATTTATTCACAGATCTTATTCTTCAATAATCAATCTCACGATTTTCACTTTCAAATTTTTTCCATTGTATTCTCAACCGTTTCATCTTCCGAGTCTGCAATTTCAAACTTGTGCTCTCTCTGTCATATTCTCCATTCAAGCAATTTCAGAGTTTGAAATAGTTAGTATCTTCATCTTCAAATTTTTTTCGTTCTTTTATTCTTTCTAATACTTCACGGATCATCCGTCATTTAGTATAAGGATTACCCAAATAGTTACATCCAACACTAATCAAATTTCTGTTTGTGAAGATCCTGAATTGACAAAAAATGGGTCTAAGAGCTTGCATAATCTTCTAGCAATGGCTAAGAAAAGTTTCAAGAAGTCAAAAATAAAAAAAGAGGCACATGCAAAAACACCCAAGAAGAGGGATAGAAAGGTTGTCATCGCCATATCCAGATGTATTTTTTTTATTATTTTTGTAATTTTTTGTATTCACGTGTAATGAGTTTTGTGTAATAATAGAAATGTTATTGTTAATTAAAAATTATTATGTATATCGATCAAATTCTTCATTTGATACACAAAATCCTAATTTTATAGTACATTTTAATTATTTCTTACAACTAATGTATCAAGAAGTTAAAATGAAGAAAAATAAGCTATAATTATTGATATTTTATCATTAATTTAAAAAAATATTGGTTTTCTATATCATTTATTCATTTTACCCATAGTTGGTCATTATTCTTTTGTCAAAAGTGTATGAAAGTTAAAGTTCAAATTAGAGGATTACATGTATGTTTCAGAACAACATAATATTTCATCGATTGGCTTATTGTTTTTATTAAGTATCAATTTGACTGATTTATAATATGTAGTTACAATTATGTATAAGTACAATTTTACATTTTTATGTATCATATTAAAATTTATTGTTTCTTTAAGTATCAATTTGACTGGCTCTTTAGTTAGAATTATGTATCAAGTACAATTTTACATTTATAGTATCATATTAAAGCATATTTTTTCTATTAAGTATCAATTTGGCTGATTTATAATCTGTAGTTAGAATTATGTATCAAATACAATTTTACATTCTTATGTATCATATTAAAACTTATTATTTATATTAAGTATCAACATTATTTTTTTAATTGCAGAATAAATTATGTAGTTAAACAGATTTTGAAACACTCCCTTAAGTTTGACTCTACTTACAATTCAAATATCTTAAGAGACTTAGTGATCAATAGGGATAAGGGTATCCAATTATTTATGATAAGTGGGTTCTTTGAAAAGACAGAGAGAACTGATTGGACAGCATGGACGCATATGAAGACAAGAAAATCGAAGAACTTTTGGGTCCACAACATTCGTTTGATGTGGAGTTTGTTTAAGACACCATACATCAAAAAATGTGATAGCCTGTTAATATTGTATCATTCTTTCTCTATTTTTTTGTATCTAATTCATTCTTATAATTAATCTTCTTGTTTTTGTAGTGATTGCGGAATGTTAGCTGCATTTGCGAAATTTTTGAGTGACGAAATCAACAAGTCAGATAATAAT
>JAJJBR010001724.1:7500-17758 GCA_022817965.1 Solanum lycopersicoides
GTCCTCTGGCATCGAGGGAATTGCACGTATAGAGATTCAAAAAAGAATCGATCTGATCCAGGTCATAATCTTTATGGGATTCCCAAAATTATTAATAGAAAGTCGACCGCGCGGAATCGAAGAATTACAAATGACCTTACAAAAGGAATTAAATTGTGTAAACCGAAAACTGAACATTGCTGTCACAAGAATTGCAAAACCTTACGGAAACCCTAATATTCTTGCAGAATTTATAGCTGGACAATTAAAGAATAGAGTTTCATTTCGAAAAGCAATGAAAAAGGCTATTGAATTAACAGAACAAGCGGATACAAAAGGAATTCAAATACAAATTGCGGGGCGTATCGACGGAAAAGAAATTGCACGTGTCGAATGGATCAGAGAAGGCAGGGTTCCCCTACAAACGATTCGAGCTAAAATTGATTATTGCTCTTATACAGTTCGAACTATCTATGGAATATTGGGCATCAAAATTTGGATATTTCTAGACGAGGAATAATTTTACTACTTGTCTTTCCCTTCTATCCAATGATTGAACAAAAAAAAAGACCAATTCATTCTTTTTCTAATCAAGGGGAACATTTCTAATTCTTAATTCTATAAGGTTGAATAAAAATTCGATTGACCATTTGATATAATTGCTATGCTTAGTGTGTGACTCGTTGGTTTTGTTAGGGTTAGGATTAAAAAAGCCCAGCCCACATAGTATGAACTAAAAACTATAGAACTAATAACCAACCCATCACTTCGCATTATCTGGATCTAAAGAACCAGTCAAGATATGATATATAGGTCATATCTTTGTAGCAACTGAAATCTTTTGCATAAACAAAAAAATCTGATTCTAAGTTGTAAAGCAAAATAGACAAAAAAGATGTGGATAAACGGAAGGATGAGAGAAAGAGAGAAAAAGAATACCAATGATATAAAATTCCAATATGTAAGGTCTATGAGTAATCTCATAAAAGGCAGTGTAATAAAGCATCAATACGCATTCATACCATACTAAAAAGAATCTTCTTATAGAAATAGAACAAAAAATCAAGAGCTTCGAGCCAATAAAGACTGAGAAGATTGACTCAAGAACCAATTTGATTCTGAGCTCCATTGTAGAATTCGGACCTAACCATTAAGTAAGAAGTGATGGGAACGACGGAACTTGTGAATGCAAAAGATTCTATTGAAAAAGGAATCTTAATGATTCACTGGTCGGGATGGCGGAACGAACCATAGATTAATTCATGTATTCTGAGATCTGAGAAGTCACGAGTTAACCCTACAAATGAAATAGGGATTGAAAGAGTAAATATTCGCCCGCGAAAACTTTTTTATTGCAAAATTTAGGACAATACAATAAAGGACAAAATAAGGATTTGGTATAATAATACAATTTTTTTTATTTCTCTTTAGAAAACTACAAAGTTTAGTTATCTATTCAAACAAGATATACAAATTACTAATAGATTTAATGAAATCTCAAAGAAGCCCACGTTCAAGGTATTACTCAGTAAATACATATATATATCTTATATATCTTAACTTAAGATTTACTATTCTAGCTTAATTCAAATTGAATTTTTTTGAATCCTTTTATTTGCGAGGAGCTGGATGAGAAGAAACTCTCACGTCCGGTTCTGTAGTAGAGATGGAATTCAGAACCAACCATCAACTATAACCCCAAAAGAACCAGATTCCGTAAACAACATAGAGGCAGAATGAAGGGAATATCTTATCGAGGTAATCGTATTTCTTTCGGTAAATATGCTCTTCAGGCACTTGAACCTGCTTGGATTACATCTCGACAAATAGAAGCAGGCCGACGGGCAATGACACGAAATGCACGTCGTGGTGGAAAAATATGGGTACGTATATTTCCAGACAAACCAGTTACACTAAGACCCGCAGAAACACGTATGGGTTCAGGAAAAGGATCCCCTGAATATTGGGTAGCTGTTGTTAAACCGGGGCGAATACTTTATGAAATGGGTGGAGTAACAGAAAATATAGCCAGAAGGGCTATTTCACTAGCAGCATCCAAAATGCCTATACGAACTCAATTCATTATTTCGTAATGTAATAGAAAAAAATGTAGAAAGGGCTCTTAGATATGAAAGAAAACCGCATGTTTCTTTTTTTTGGACAAAAATATTTCTTTTTTTTTTCTTCGCCCTTTGCATTCAAAGAACGGATTAAAAAAATGATTCAACCTCAGACCCATTTAAATGTAGCGGATAATAGCGGGGCTCGAGAATTGATGTGTATTCGAATCATAGGAGCTAGCAATCGTCGATATGCTCATATTGGTGACGTTATTGTTGCTGTGATCAAAGAAGCAGTACCAAATATGCCCCTAGAAAGATCAGAAGTAGTCAGAGCTGTAATTGTGCGTACCTGTAAAGAACTCAAACGTGACAACGGGATGATAATACGATACGATGACAATGCTGCAGTTGTTATTGATCAAGAAGGAAATCCAAAAGGAACTCGAATTTTTGGTGCAATCGCCCGGGAATTGAGAGAATTAAATTTTACTAAAATAGTTTCATTAGCTCCCGAGGTATTATAAAATGAAATTGTGATCTGTTTCGAGTGGGGTATTTGAAAGAAATAGATTAATTAGTAGATTGTGTCTCACGCATATATCTTTAATAATTCATATCATATTCAAAAATAAATAAGTAAAAAACACGTTGATTATATCAAATTTGGAGACCCCAATAATTTTAGTTCATCATGGGCAGGGACACTATTGCTGAGATAATAACTTCTATACGAAATGCTGATATGGATCGAAAAAGGGTGGTTCGAATAGCATCTACTAATATTACCGAAAATATTGTTCAAATACTTTTACGAGAGGGTTTTATCGAAAACGTGAGAAAACATCGAGAAAACAACAAATACTTTTTGGTTTTAACCCTGCGACATAGAAGGAATAGGAAAAGACCCTATAGAAATATTTTAAATTTAAAACGAATCAGTCGACCTGGTCTACGAATCTATTCTAATTATCAACGAATTCCGCGAATTTTAGGTGGAATGGGGATTGTAATTCTTTCTACTTCTCGAGGTATAATGACAGACCGAGAGGCTCGACTAGAAGGAATAGGTGGAGAAATTTTGTGTTATATCTGGTAATCCTTTATAATATGCAAATTGGATTCGAAACTTCCTATTTGCGAAAAAGGGGGGAGAGTTGTCTAATATCTTTCGCATTAGTTGATACCTCAAAGGAACTTTGTTTTATACAGATACTGCCAGGAGATAGAGTCAAAATTGAAGTAAGTCCTTATGATTCAACCAAAGGACATATAATTTATCGACTCCACAACAAAGATTTGAAGGATTAGGTTTTCAACTTCACCATTCCTTTCGTGGGAATACAATTCGAGATGAAAAATTTCAAGAAACTTATTTTCTTCCAAGAAATAGATTCAGAATTAAGGTAAGGAATGATAAATATGAAAATAAGAGCTTCCGTTCGTAAAATTTGTGAAAAATGTCGACTAATCCGTAGGAGGGGGCGCATTATAGTAATTTGTTCCAACCCGAGACATAAACAAAGACAGGGCTAATCAGACTTGCCAGAAGAGCCGATGTACAAATAAAGAATCTGTTTTGACATGAAATGGATATATCCATATATCTCTGACTCATATTTACGAGATGATAAAATATGGCAAAAGCTATACCGAAAATTAGTTCGCGTCGGAATGGACGTATTAGTTCACGTAAGGGTGCACGTAGAATACCAAAGGGAGTTATTCATGTTCAAGCAAGTTTCAATAATACCATTGTCACTGTTACAGATGTACGGGGTCGAGTAGTTTCTTGGTCCTCAGCTGGTACTTCTGGATTCAAAGGTACGAGAAGAGGAACACCGTTTGCTGCTCAAACCGCAGCAGCAAACGCTATCCGTACAGTAGTGGATCAAGGTATGCAACGAGCAGAAGTCATGATAAAAGGTCCCGGTCTCGGAAGAGATGCAGCATTACGAGCTATTCGTCGCAGTGGTATACTATTAACTTTCGTACGGGATGTAACTCCGATGCCACATAATGGCTGTAGACCTCCGAAAAAAAGACGTGTGTAGAACTGAACATTGAAGAAATCTCAAGAGAAATAAAAGATTCGATGATCTAATCAAATAATAGTACTATGGTTCGAGAGAAAGTAACAGTATCTACTCGGACACTACAGTGGAAGTGTGTTGAATCAAGAACAGACAGTAAACGCCTTTATTATGGACGCTTTATTCTGTCTCCACTTATGAAAGGCCAAGCCGACACAATAGGCATTGCGATGCGAAGAGCTTTACTTGGGGAACTAGAAGGAACATGTATCACACGTGTAAAATCTGAGAAAGTACCACATGAATATTCTACCATAACGGGCATTCAAGAATCGGTACATGAAATTTTAATGAATTTGAAAGAGATTGTATTGAGAAGTAATTTATATGGAACTTCTGAGGCGTCTATTTGTGTCAAGGGTCCTGGATATGTAACTGCTCAAGATATCATCTTGCCACCTTATGTGGAAATCGTTGATAATACACAACATATAGCTAGTTTAACGGAACCAATTGATTTTTGTATTGGATTACAAATAGAGAGAAATCGTGGATATCTTATAAAAACGCCACATAACTTTCAAGATGGAAGTTATCCTATAGATGCTGTATTCATGCCTGTTCGAAACGCGAATCATAGTATTCATTCTTATGGGAATGGGAATGAAAAACAAGAGATACTTTTTATCGAAATATGGACAAACGGAAGTTTAACTCCGAAAGAAGCACTTCATGACGCATCCCGAAATTTAATTGATTTATTTATTCCCTTTTTACATATGGAGGAAGACAACTTATATTTACAGGACAATCAACACACGGTTCCTTTATCCCCTTTTACCTTTCATGATAAATTGGCTAAACTCATAAAAAACAAAAAAAAAATAGCATTGAAATCGATTTTTATTGACCAATCAGAATTGTCTTCCAGGATCTATAATTGCCTCAAAATGTCCAATATATATACATTATTGGACCTTTTGAATAACAGCCAAGAAGATCTTATGAAAATTGAACATTTTCGTAGCGAAGATATAAAACAGATATTGGGCATTTTAGAAAAATATTTCGTAATTGATTTAGCAAAAAATAAGTTTTAAATCTATTGGACTTACTTAGTGAAAATAGATTGAAAAAGCACAATTTAGCACAATTAATATATCATATATTAGATATTAGAAAGAAATTAATAATGAAATTGAATAGATGTATCTAGGGAGAATTCGCTTTGAAGAAACTATTCCCTAGATACATATGTCGTGTTAGTTCACAATTGAATCAATTAAAAAATTTAAAAAAGACCTAAAGTTAGGGATTTATCAATAGGTAATGTTGCACCAATGCCCAACCAAAGGGCGACTGCGGTACCAATCAAAAAGACAGTCGTCGCTACTGGACGGCGAAATGGATTTTGGAATTTATTAACATTCTCTAAAAAAGGTACTGTTAATAATCCCGCAGGTACTGAAACCATTAAAAGAACCCCCAATAATTTATTGGGCACTGTACGAAGTATTTGAAATACAGGAAAGAAATACCATTCAGGTAAGATTTCCAAAGGGGTTGCAAATGGATCCGCCGGTTCACCAATCATTGATGGTTCTAAAACGGCTAAGCCTACATTACATGCAATAGTACCTAGAATTACTACTGGAAAAATATATAAAAGATCATTGGGCCATGCGGGCTCGCCATAATAATTATGACCCATACCCTTAGCCAATTTAGCTCTTAATACAGGATCATTCAAGTCAGGTTTTTTTGTTATTGGGATAGGTGAATTCTTATAGATCCATCCCCCGAGGGAACTGGACATGATAATTTTTAATCATCCAGCTCGAGCAAGAATAAAAAGAACCAAACGAATCCATATATCCATAGAAAATATCTATATGGTACCTGTATTTACACATACACATATATGATATAGGAATGGTTCAATATAAGAAAAATTTGACTGAATTCTTTTTTATGGAGTTGCAACTCTCCATTACAAAACAAAGAATTCCGTTCTTACAAGTAAATACTCAAGACCCAAGTAGGCTTACAAATCAGATCATGATATGATCAAGTGCTTTCTGGGTCGTCTCAGACCTTCTAATTGGTATTTATCTCCAAAATGCTTGGAGATACACATACAAGGTTTGCTTGTTACTAATATAGTCTAGCCTCTCTTCTTCTTTAGATCCCTTGTTTCACTCCGATAGTAGTATTGATCGTGTCAATGCAGAGGAAATGAATACATTTACATACTATTAAATCTTATAAGTGAACTAGATAAAAGGGAATCAAGATTCCCTTTTATCTAGTTCACTTATACTGGATCTTACGGAGCCTGCTCATGTACAACATGATTCGGATCATAGAAAAGATTCTCTTTAAGCGAACCAGCCTATCCTCTGTATAGGGTTACACGGCGATTGGAACAAAGAGACACATTTGGTTGTGAATTCCCATGTGGCAGGCATATATCTACACAGACCAATCAATAGTTCAAGTCACACACTCCCATAATCCATTTTCTCTTCACAAAATTCCCTTCAATCCCCCGTTTAGTTGGCATGAATGGTTAAAGGGAAATGTCCAAATCCATGTCTTATTATTTTCAATAATCCATACTTGTAGCAATGAAATACTATATATTCCTACACCAAGTGATAAACGATTGATTACAAATAGTTAGGATATATTTTGATTTTCTCTATCTATAAAGGCCCAGAAATACCTTGTTTACGTATCATTGGAAAGTGCATTAACATAAATACGGCAGTAAGAAGCGGCAATACAAAAGTGTGTAAACTATAAAAACGAGTCAAAGTAGATTGTCCCACACTAGCGCTTCCGCGCAATAATTCGACCAAAGGTGATCCTATTACAGGAATAGCGTCAGGGACACCTGTTACTATTTTCACTGCCCAATAGCCAATTTGGTCCCAAGGTAAGGAATAACCAGTTACGCCAAAAGATGCGGTTAATACAGCCAGAACCACACCTGTAACCCAAGTCAATTCGCGAGGTTTTTTAAATCCGCCGGTGAGATACACACGAAATACATGCAGGATCATCATTAGGACCATCATACTTGCCGACCATCGATGAACGGATCGGATTAACCAACCAAAGTTGGCTTCAGTCATTATGTATTGAACAGAAGCAAAAGCCTCAGTAACGGTCGGACGATAGTAAAAAGTCATAGCAAACCCAGTAGCTACTTGTACTAAAAAACAAGTAAGCGTAATCCCCCCTAAACAATAAAATATATTGACGTGGGGAGGAACATATTTACTAGTTATATCATCCGCAATTGCTTGAATCTCGAGACGTTCTTCGAACCAATCATATACTTTATTGAGATAGGCGGAACTCCCCTCTGAGAACCTATACATATACAATTCACCTTCTCCCACTCTTTTCCCCCTCTCTCTCGCCTCTCTCCTCTCTCTCCCAGTCTCGCTCGCCTCTCTCCTCTCTCTCCCAGTCTCGCTCGCCTCTCTCCTCCATATAACATGTAGCTACAAATTGTAATCATCAAACTATAGCTATGGAGAGTAATTAATTATTTTTAAGTGGCTATATGTGAAAGTTTCCCTTATAAATATTGGTATTTTGTGTTTTGCAATATTTTGTTATCTTTCTTATTTTAAATTTTTTGTAACTGTATTTTTTACTTAATTATTATAAACACAGTAAAATATCACCAAATTAATAATCTCTTTAAGATAATATTTTCCTTCTGTTCGACTTTGGTCAATGAAAGAATTACTTATTCGATAAGATAATATATTTTTAGAAGACTCCTATATAAATATATGGTCACATTCATATTATAAATTAATAATTCTATAGAAGCATAAATATATCTAAGATAATTTAGTAAAATATGATTAAATTGTGCTTTATTTTTTATTAAAATTTAAATTTGCTTGAAGTTCATCTTTAACTTTCTTATTGCATCCAAAAGCTCTGAGGTTGTTTTTCTTGAACTGTACCATAAAATTGTAATGATTTCTAGATGAGATAAGTGTTTTCTTATGCGTACCTATTCAATAGGTATTATATCTCTTTCAACTTCATCATCAACATTATTTTTTTCTACGGTATCCACAATTTCTTCTAACTTTTGGACCTCTGAACATATGTCATTTTCACCTAGGTAATCCAACATATTTTTTATGTCCATTTTATTGCGGAACCGAAATCATTAATTATGACCTCAAGTTTATGAATAACACAAGTGAGCTCATTTAACTTCTCTGAGATTTCAACCCCCGAATGAATTTTGCAATGCCGAAAATAATTTGCTATTGTGTCTTGTTGTATATTGTCGTTCAAAGCGGGATTGAAAAATTGATGCATCCAAAACATTAATCTTTCCAGCTCAGTTTGTCGTCCAAATCGAGATTGCAAAATTGATAGTATCGAAAACATTATTCATGTACTTTACGTTAGCAAATTTATTTTTTATGTGAAATTCATAAACATGATACACAAATTAGTAAGATACAACAATTTTGATATAATTAAAATTAACCTTCATTAAATCTTAAAACACTCTTTAAATTAATAAATATTAATTTATCGATTAAATAAATAATTATAAAATAATAGTACTTTATGATTCTACTTATATTAATTTAATGAGGTTTTACTATATCCATTTATCTATTTATTATAAAAATGTAATATCCATTCATATATTGATCAATTTTATACCCCTTCAAAGGTTAATTTATTCTTATATTATTAATGTACAAAATTGTAAGAATCAATTCATTAGGGAATTAGACTTAGAGTCAATTTGGTAGAAAAGAATTCTTTTATTATATTTATCATAACTGACACGTTTTTTTCCAATCACAAGCACTCTTCCATCCAATAAAATGAGTAAATTAATGTATTTTTTATTCATGTTAAGATTACCCTAGTTCATGTAACAAGTATTTTTTATTTGGTAGCAAAGCTAATATACATTTAATTATTTTTATGGAGAATCTAATTAACATCATCTGTTCTTTGCTTATTTTGTAGCAAAGCTAAAAAGTTCTAATGTTGATTTTTATTTTGTTTTTTTTTTTTTTTTTTTTTTTTGCTTTAATCTTGTAATCCAAAAGGAAAACCAACTATTGGTACTAGGGTTATATCAAGAATTATCATTAAAACACATAATATATCAACATAATGACTGTTTTGTGCAAATATATGCTTCCTCGATTTTATATTATGTGTTTTTGTTGACTTAACATGCTCCTTCAGAAAATCTTAATTAGAAATTTAGTTTACTAAATTAATTTTACTAATAATATTTTAAAATTCTAAATTTGATACGAATATTTATGTGTTATTAAATAATAAGGGTAACATGATAATTTTTATATCTTTTGATAATAAGTTGGATATATAACTCTTCTTTTAAAGTTTAGCCTTTTAATTATTCTTTTTACAAATCTAATTTGCATCCCACTAAAGCAAAAGGACCAATTATCTAAGCAAAAATTAAGAGACAAGAAATAATAATTGCAGACGAAAGGTAAGTAAAAAGAAAATTAACCTATTGTTTGTCATGGTTTCTATTTTAGAGTTAAATTATAAGAATTTTAATTAATATTTTAATATGTATTTTTTATCATATTGATATGCAAAAAATTGCAACTTATAATACTTTTCATATAGTTTTTGAATATCTAAACTTTTTGTTTAAAATATCAAATTAATGTAATCTAATTTAACTTTGAAACTTAGTCAAATTGACTTTCAAAAAGTGTAACATGAGTAATAAAAATGAACGGAGAGAGTATATATTTAAGGAGGATAAGGGAACCCTAGTAAAATTTAGGCGTGTCGCTAAAATTTTAAAAATATTTCGAGGGAGGAAGGATATTTGTGCATTTTCCCTTTACTCTAACAACTATCTGCAAATCACAGTAATAATTGGGGAAACTTATATAAATTTCACTAGTTTAGGAGTCAATTAATTAGATACACTTTCCATTCGCAATATTGCATAGGGGTGTGCATGACCGGGTTGGTTCAGATTTTTCAAATATCAAATCAAACCATTTGTATAAGAAAAAATTAAATTTATAAACCAAATCAAACTGATAAAATTTGGATTTTTTTTGGATTTTTCAACCTCGGGTTGGTCAATTTTTTTAAATACCAAACCAAACCATTGTGTCGAATTTATAA